>SJYC01099255.1:0-15065 GCA_006408675.1 Madoqua kirkii
CTCATCCTCTGTCGTCCCCTTCTCCCCCTGCCCCCAATCCCTCCCAGCATCAGAGTCTTTTCCAATGAGTCAACTCTTCGCACGAGGTGGCCAAAGTACTGGAGTTTCAGCTTTAGCATCATTCCTTCCAAAGAAATCCCAGGGCTGATCTCCTTCAGAATGGATTGGTTGGATCTCCTTGCAGTCCAAGGGACTCTTGAGAGTCTTCTCCAACACCACAGTTCAAAAACACCAATTCTTTGGCGCTCAGCCTTCTGCACAGTCCAACTCTCACATCCATACATGACCACAGGAAAAACCATAGCCTTGACTAGACGGACCTTAGTCAACAAAGTAATGTCTCTGCTTTTGAATATACTATCTAGGTTGGTCATAACTTTCAATAAAGTACAATTCTTTTCAATCTAGAAAAATCAACCGTGATTGCAAAAGACCTTGAATGCCGATCTGAGGAACACTGTTTACAGGCAAAGTGGGAATGGAAGGTCCTTCTTCTAGGGGAGTGGCAGGCAGTCCCAGGACAGAGCCGACCTCCTGGCTTCTGTGGCCAGGCCTGCCCAGTGGCCAGTGGATCCTGCTGCATCTGCACTGGGCCCTGTCAATTCCCAGTGAGGGAGGAGGTAGATGGGTTCCAGGTTGGAAATTTACTATCAACCAGCCTCCTCTTTGCATTCCCTGAGATAAGAGGTAGACTCCAGTTGAGGAAGTAACAGCCAACAAAAACAGGTAAATAGCCAGTCTTTGTCTCTTGTTAAACACCTCCAGGGGAGTAATCATGGCAAGAACAAAGAAAGGAAGAAATCCTGTCTGATAAGGAAGACAAGCCCAGAAAGGCTCTTTTGAGTCAAAAGTCAGAGGATAATTCCAGGCCACAACAAGTCTTCCTCCTCCCAGAAACCTTCACTTAAGATCCATCCTGGTGAGGGTGTGCCTGTGCATCCCAGGGGAGGGTCCTGAGACAGTGGGGACAAAGCAAGGTAATTGGCTTAAGGGAAGACACAGACCCAGAAAACTGACCCTTTATATAGGATTTAAACTTCCCAAAGGCATGACTCTCTCTCTGAACTCACTCATGTGTCTTTTGGCAAGTACTTTTCTTTTCAATAAACTTCTTTCTTTACTCTGTACCTTCTGCCTCATTGACTGAGTTCATTCTTAACTAGGCAGGCAAGACTAGGGATCCTAGCCGTAACTGCTGGCACTTGTGGTCCAGTGGTTAGGACTCCTGGTCTAGGAGACTAAGACCCTGCTTCTAGCTACTGCTTGCTATTGCTAGCTGCAAGCTGCCACTTACTGCTGTGTGCATCCAAAATCACCAGGAGGGAGCCCAGTGGAAAATTTTGACTGCAGTGAGAAATCGTGTACGGTCTTAGAAACTGAAGATGTTCCTTTAAAAGAAAAAATCAGTGCTTTTTAAAGTCAAGTGACAGCATTGACCATTATCTGCTCTTCTCTCCTGCCAGCTCTCAAGTTTTCTTGGGATGTTATCAGGGCAAAGATCAGAACAATGGTTGCTTCTGTTTTGTTTTTAAACTGAATCATGAATGACCAATCGGCAGATGTAGGCCAAGCAAGAAGGCTTCTCTGACGCTGGACTTTTGCAAAAACGTAGAGGCTTGCCAGTGTCCGCTGTATTTCCTCGTCTTTCCCCAGGGAAGGTCCTTTCTGCATTTGGTTGTCAAGGGCCACTGAAGATTGTTTGGGAACTTGACCGCTGTGGCCACATCCTGGCAGAATTTCTTGCCGACTGTTATTTATTATTCTACAAAAATCAAACAAGCGAAAGCTGTCTCTCTCCAAAACAAACCCCCAAACCCAAACACACACACGTGACCCACAAACACACACAGAGTGACCCACAACTCTGCTGTGGTTGGTGCTGAGGAGGACGTGTCTTAAACGGCAAGCACAGCCTTCACTGGACTGTGGGACCGTTGGTACATTTCTCTTCTTGAAAAAGGGACTCCAATTAAAAATTAACATTTTGGGGGTCCCCTTTTATCCAGTTTAGTTTTCAAGGGTCTGGTGGGGTCATCCAGGGACTGGTTCCTGTCTTCATTGTGTAGAGCTCACGCCCCCTTCCTCTTTGACCTTACACCTGCTTCCTGGCAATTCATGACCCTCTGGTCCCCACTAGGGGCTGCTGGGGGCCAGGCTGCATGGTCTTCAGCTTTCTGCTGAGGTTGAGGAGCCTGAGTCTATCAATGGGAGACCACCTGCACTCTGAAGACCAGTGGAGAAGCATGAACCTGCTGTGAGGCAGAGAGGGTAACAAGTTGATGACACCTGACATTTATCCAATGTCTGCTGTGTTTGGGCTGAAGCCTTGTTCATCTTTGTCTCATTTAACTCTTAGCAATCCTCTGTGGCTCAGACGGTAAGGCATCTGCCTACAATGCGAGAGACCTGGGTTCGATCCCTGAGTCGGAAAGATCCCTGGAGAAAAAATGGCAAGCCACTCTAGTACACTTGCCTGGAAAATCCCATGGACTGAGGAGCCTGGTAGGCTACAGTCCATAGGGTTGCAAAGAGTTGGACACGACTGAAGCAACTTAGCACAACCTTGTGAAGGATATCCTGATTCCCACTTTACCAATAAAGTGAGGATCAGAGGCTCAACAACCTGCCCAAGGTCACATGACCCAAAAGTTAGGGAGCCACTACTTTTTAAAAAAACTTTCAGGGACTACCCTGGTGGTCCAGTGGTTAAGACTTTGTCTTCCAATGCTGGGGGTACAGGTTCGATTCCTAGTCAGGGAACTAAGGTCCCATATGCTTTGGGCCTGAAAAATCAAAACATAAAACAGAAGGAACTTCATGCTGATGTTTGGCAGAAACTCACACAATACTGTAAAGCAATTATCCTTCAGCGAAAAATAAATTTAAAAAAAAGAAGCAACATTGTAACAGATTTAATAAAGACTTAAAAAATGATCCACATCAAAATTACCTTTTAAAAAATTCCAACTAAGTCAACATTTTTAACCATAATATTATATAGTCTTCCTGGTGAGACCCACATCTATGGATTCTCCTGGGTTAGCTTCCATTCCATGGATAGTTGGATGAAAAAGGCTGTCATTCTCACTTTCACACACAAGAACTCTAAACTGTGCCTTTAAGAGGGTGTGTGATGGCATTTAGTTGTTGATAAATACAGTCTTGTATTTAACACAGATCTTTTCCTCTTTTGCGTTTTTCTGACCTCTCTGATGACTGTTTTGCTTAGAGAAGCTCTGAGTCAGCAGCATTTCCGGGGACCTGTAGGACGAACTCCAGCTGGAGTGGGAAAAGGAAGACTTGCAGGCCTCTTCCTTGCCTGAGCTCGCCATTCCACATCAGCACGGCGAGGAGCCCAGCTCTCCTGCAGGAAACAGCCATCAGGGCTCTCATCCCAGTTCAGGAGCCACTGGCCACGGCGGTTGAATTACATTTAAATTCGTAAAATAAAATACAACAGAAACTCAGTTCTCAGCCCCACCGACCACATGGTGAGGCCTGATCTCCCACGTGGCCGGAGGTGCCGCGTGGGCAGCTCGGATGTGGAATGTCCACCTGACAGAGTCTGCTGGATGCCTGCCCATGCCAGCTGCCCCACCCCAGGCCCCACGGCCACGGCCACGGCCACAGCCACGGCCACGGCCACAGCCGCTTATGGAGCCAGGGCTGACCCAGTTTCTGACACCTGGAGTTCGTTTTCCTAGAAATGAGTTTACACAGCTTCATATAAAGGAATGACACATGGTCTTTTTTTTCAGGGCGGAGAATCAGTTAGCAAGATAGACATGAAACTGGGGCAACAACAGGTGATTTTTATTAATTGCCATAACCATTTCTTCAATTTATTTATTTCTTGGAATTTTATGTAATGCAAATTATTTTAGGTTTTTGTTTAATGAATGTGATTAATTTATTACAGAGGATCTGTTTTTTGCTCCATTTTGTGAGCTCTGTGAATCACTGATTACACTTTAATTTTCAAAGTTAGATTGTTGCTTTTCTGTATCTAATATTTTTGTTAAAGGAAAACCTTCCTTCTAGTAGGAACACGGAATGACTAGGTCTGGATCATGAGAGTCTTGGCTCATTAAACACAGAAGGGGTCTGCAGCTGGCAAGTCTGGTCTCTCCACTTTCACGAAGTCTGTGCCCAGGGCCCCCATGTGCTCTGCAGTGCCCTGAGGTGGGAACCCCAAAAGGTGCATGGGGGCTCTCTCTAGTTGCGGTGAGTAGGGTACTCTTCACCACATGTGCTCCTCCCTGGTTGAGTTTCACCAAGATGAATCCGCATGCTGGCTACGCAGCTCTTTTAAACAATAAAGAGAAGAAAAGTGCGGCCCAGGTTTGTGGATCACTGGTGGGAAGTCAGTGGCAGGGCCGGGCCTGGACCTGCACAGACTCAGAAGGATAGGGAACCAACCAGACAGGAGGACACAGTCGCCTAGGCCAGGAGGTGAGGGGGCAGGCCCCGTCCTGAGCCCCAGATGCCCCAGTCTAGGCGGCTGCTCGTAGGAGGCGGTGTAGCCATGGAGAAGGAAGTGTGCTGATCCAAGGAGGAGGTAGAGGGAGGGTTCTGGGAAAACAGATGGCTCCTGGAGCATGTCTGCCCACTGCAGGCAAGAAGGCACCTCTGTCACCAGCCCTTGTGGCTGTCAGGCTTGGGAGCAGGGGGCACAGGCAGCTGCTGGGCAAGGGATGCCGGGGGTCACGGGCCTGAGGAGAGTCCTGACGGTTCGGGGGGAGGGTGGAGAGGGAGCACTCCCTAAGAAAGGGCTACTGGGGACCCTTAGCTCAGTTTTTTAAGCTGAAGGACTGAGTGTACCTCTCCTCCTGTGACCCAGGCAACCTGTGGCAAGATGAGAAAAGGGAGAGGACGAATCAGACCAAGGCCGCCTGAACTCAGGCTGGAGGTGCGAGGAGCAGGGACGGGGCAGAAGGGGGCTGGTGCTGCTGAGAAAGCTGCAGAAACGGGGCTTCTTGGGATCTGGGCCGGGGAGATGAGGGAAGGCAGCAGGGCCCCTGAAGGGAGGGGCATGCAGTGGAGCAGTGGACATATGAGAAAAGGGAGAGGACGAATCAGACCAAGGCCGCCTGAACTCAGGCTGGAGGTGCGAGGAGCAGGGACGGGGCAGAAGGGGGCTGGTGCTGCTGAGAGAGCTGCAGAAACGGGGCTTCTTGGGATCTGGGCCGGGGAGATGAGGGAAGGCAGCAGGGCCCCTGAAGGGAGGGGCATGCAGTGGAGCAGTGGACATGCAGGGAGGAGAGGGATGTGGTCGGAGGTGGAGAGTGGACAGTTACGGGAGCTGGGAAGTGTGGGTGGTGCAGAGCGGCCCCACTCGCCACGACTAGAGAAAGCTGCATGCAGCAATGAAGACCCAGGGAGGGCAGCAAAAAGTAAGTGAACAATATAATGTTTGCACACAATCCCCGCATACACGCCTGCACACTGTATATATATGGAATTTAGAAAGATAGTAATGATGACCCTGTATGTGAGACAACAAAAGAGACACAGAGGTATAGAATGGTCTTTTGGCCTCTGAGGGAGAGGGAGAGAGTGGGATGATTTGGGAGAATGGCACTGAAACATGTATACTATCGTGTAAGAAACAAAGCAGCAGTCTATGTTCGATACAGGATACAGGATGCTTGGGGCTGGAGCACGGGGATGATCCAGAGAGATGATATGGGATGGGAGGTGGGAGGTGGTTTCAGGATTGGGAGCTCGTGTACACCTGTGGCTGATTCGTGTCAATGTATGGCAAAACCAATACAGTATTGTAATGTAGAATAAAGCAAAAATGAAATTTAAAACAAAATTCATAAGGAAGAAAAAAATTTTTTAATAAATTGTACAGTGATTCTTAAAACCAAAGTAAACCACTTTTTTTTTGGTGCATAAACAACACCTTCAGGGATATCAAGGAATTCTCATCAGCATTCAAGGCTCTGTCCTTCACTCCTGAGACTACCTATCTCTCCAAACTGTGAGCCCCTCAGGAATACACGCCATTTCTCAGTATCTCCATGTCCCCAGTGCTCAGCACCAGACCTGGAGAGGATGCCGCTGTAAATAGTTATTGAACTGATCCTGGCTACAGATGTAGCTTTGAGAACCAACTGTCAGTCGCCAGCTCTGAGCACTGACCTGTCTTCGTGAATGTAGGCCAGGTAGAAGAGGAGCAGGATACAGTACTGTCTCTGGCGAGCAGCTTCCTCTACGTACTGGCGATCCGACAGGAGAGCAAGGCTTTCAGGGCTCCTGCTGCTTATCTGGGGCAGCCCATGCTGCAGGAGCTCAGACACTGCTGAGAGCTCTGGGGAGGGAACAGGCCAGAGAAAATCACACAAAGGACAGAGGAGAGCAGGTAATGGTCACATGGGTGTCTGTACATACAGAGTACTGCACAGGACAGCAAGGATACACACAAGATAAAAGGCAATCAGTCTCTTCTCCCTCTCTTAGTCTCTCAGGAAAGACTGAAGGTAACATGTGGAAGGACTTGGATACATTCGTACACTTGACAATGTCCGCTGAGTGGCTATTCTAGGCCAGGCTATGACACATGGGCCCTACCTCCTGTAGATGGCAGCTGGTGGGAAAAAAATAGATAATGAGACAGATAATTGCAGGACATGTGATCAGTGCCATGTTCAAGTGTGGAAGAGAGAGTGACTCATGCCACCTGCGATGGGGAGGGCAAGCTCAAAGAGGAGGGAACCATGAAGGGTGAACAGAAATCAGGCAGAGAAAGGAGAGAAGAGGCTTGCCAAGCCAGGAAGCAAGGTGTTCAGCAGCCTGGAGGCATAAGAGGACATCATGTTTAGTGGGCAGCAAGGAGTTCAATGTGACTGGACCATCAGTGAAAAGATGTGGAGCGTCAAGGGTTTAGGAACTGGGTGATGAAATTTATAGGTAGGCTGTGAAAGACCTTGAACAAGGAGTATAGAATGTGGATTTTAACCTGAGAGCAGATTCCTACATTTCTTATGAAACCTGTTTCTTACAAGAAAGAACATTTGAATACCAAAAGAATATGAAAAGAAAAGGACCTCAGAGCTTAAGTTTCGAATAAACTCAACTTCATGGAAAATTCACTACATTACCCTTACTTTCCAAATTTCACCACAGACAGACCAGAGAAAACTCCATCACTGTCAAACAATGCCCAATAGACTGCTGATTGGAGATAACTGCTGAAGGCCAGGGGAGTTGAGATGTTGACATGGGGAGTTGAGACGCTGACTTGGATTTTTGGATAGACCCTCCGGCAGTTGGTGAAGACCAGTTGGAGGATGAGAGACTGAAAGAAGGGGGCCAAGATAAAGGTCACATGAAAGGGTCCATCCTGCCAATGCAATGGGCTTACGGCCAAGTAGAGAGTGAGATGGAATGTGCCACTGAGATGTGGCAGCAATCAGGTCAGGTTTCCTAATTCTAAATTTATTGCCTTTCCACCAAAGCACACTATGATTATTATGATCATAAGAAAATTAATATCCTTGAGCCTTGCACACCCACCTGCCCTTTCTCCTGAAATGTAAAAGAAAGATGCAGTCTGCATGTAAGTAAAGTTGGCTGCTCTTCCTGGTGCTCTGAGATATGACAAGACATCTGGGTCTCAGGGTCTGAGGAGGCAGAAGTGGGGCTCCTCCTATTCAGACAAGAGAGAGAACTGACCAGCAGCAGGGGACTGCTGCTGGTAAGCACAAGAGGCTGCTGTGACGTGGCTGCCACCAGGACAGAAGTCATCACGTTATTCCCTGTGCAGGCCAGACCACACCTGGACAGGCAGAGAGCTGATCTATCACCTCACCTCCCTCCCTAGGAAGCAGCTTATAGTTCCATCGTTCCAGGATTCCATGGTTCTTCTGGGTAGCCTTAGGCAAAAATTTCTTACTACTGTACTGATTTATGACTCAGCCAATCAGCAAGACATCCAGACACTAAGACACCACCATGGACCTCGTGAGTGGTCACACTACAGCATCTTACCTTCTTGGGAAGGTGGTCCTGTCTTCTCTGGAGCTGAGAGGAGGCTGATGCACATGCAGTACAGGAAACTGGAACACACCTGGTTCAGGGCTGAGTGACTTAGTGGGAAGAGAGGAAGACAGAACAAGGGAGAGGACATTGCTACTCTGGCTGGGACAGCATTATCTCTGCCAGGTACTGAGGCAGCACTGCTTTGTACCAGAGCCCAAGGAAATTCTAACCATGGTCCTGGTAGAGAAGGTTGAAGGTCTGGAGGTGGCTCTGAAAAGTAAATATGGAACTTGCTGCCCACAGGTATAACTTAGTCACTTGGCCCATATAGGTATTCACAAAAAATTTCTTGAAAAAAATAAGGTGAGCTACTAAGCTCCAAATTAATAAAACATATAAACAAAATGTGTTCCTGGGTCAGGAAGGGGCTAGCAAGTACTAAAAAAGGGGAAACTGTTGAACCTAAAATGAGTGACTCAGGAGAATTACAACATCCAAAACTGTGAAACTGAACCCAGGTGGATCCCTATATTCTCTCCTGAACGTCAGGAGATATGGAAGGAGGGCTAGATACTACACTGAGGTTACCTTGAGGACTGCAGGCAGTAACAAGCGGAATCTGCCAAGCAAATGCAGAAACAGGTAGCAAGTCAGAAATGGGAAGGCTGCTCCAGAAACCTAATGAGAGACTGAAGCAGCAACCCCTCTACTCTGTATAAGAGAGCCTGGCCTCTGGAATTGGGCTGGCAGCAACCAGGACATGACCCTCTTGATGGACACAGCATCAGTTACCCTGTGAGGGCCTCAGCTTCCTGGTCTGTAAAATGAGGGTTAGACAAATGATCTCTAAGAGCCCTTCCAGTTTTGATGTAGCTTTTAAGCTGCCCTTCTAAGGATCACATGGAATCAGAGTCTTATCAGAACCAGATAAGTAAAACCTAGAGAAGCCCATCCAGCTCATACCATCAGGTGCTCAGCAATTCTGACAGTGTCAATCCCTCCACGGTCCTATAACTAAACCACACCAGTCAGAAATTTCCATTGGTCCAGTCAAGAAGGACACTTGGCTCCTTGGGACAATACATACCTCAGGTCACTGCAGAACCTAGCCTTCAGTTCCAGGGCCAGTCGTATGAAGGATGAGGCAGCTTGCGAGAATTGGGAAGAAAGCAGAGTGGTTTAAGCCAGACTTGTTACAGGGATTCCCAAGTCTGAGTGATACTATTTTTGGAGTCACCCAGACCTTGGTTGAAATATGCTCCATCGCTAACTAGTAATGTGACCCTGAAACACTAACTTACCTTCTCTGAGATTCAGCTTCGATATCTATACCTCAAAAGCTGCTGCGAAACTAAGTAAGATATATGTATATAGAAGATCTAATAAATATTTAGCTCAGAGCAAGTTCTGAATAAAAGTTCACCTTCTTTTCTGATGAACATTTCACATTAGCTGGTGACTCTGGCCCAGTCCCCTGCATTGCCTGACTCTCCCAGTCTCCCTACCCCCACCCACCCTGCTTAAAAGTGACCATTCTGGGCCCCTGTAAGAGGAGGATTCTAGACAAGAGCTACCACTGCCCCAGCTCGTGTTGAGGATAATCTGTATTCTATCCTAGGGCTTCTGGTAGGGAATTAACTTCTCAGTCTCACAGCAACTTTCTGAGACAGCAGTTTAACCCATGGCTCTGAGCTGGAACCTTCTCGACTCAGAGAAGTATCAATTAATTTGAGAACTGCCTTTAAAGACTTCTGATTGCTGGATGATATATCCTTCCACGCAACACTAGGCAGAGTGTGGATGTTGATTCTGAACAAATGAGTAACCCTCCACCCACAGGTTGTACTCTCTCTGAGTACCCTGAGCAACTGCCTAAGGTGCCAGCCTCCCTTCCAACTTCTACGCTTGCTTGCGGCCTACCGAGCTTCTTGGAGAATTTCTCCTTCATGTGAGGGACGATGACAAAAAGGCTGTGCAGAACCGAGAGGAAAACCTCCATCACGGCTGGGTGAGTGGCCTGCTCCCAGTGCCTCTGCAAAGAACCAAGAGGGAGCACATAGTCCACTAGGACTGAACCTCTGAAGAAGAAAGAGCATCAGCAAAAACTGCATCATCTAGCAGTAACAGACTGAACTCTTTCATCTGATGGACACAAAAAAACCTCAGAGACCTGAAGTTACAAGCCTACCTCCAAGGCTTACATCTGCCACTTAATAAACTGTGCAAGATTTGCTACCCACTCTGGGCATCTACCAAAGAGTAAACCTGGAATAACCACAACTCCTACCTCCCAGAAACAAATGACATCTCACATGTAAAAAGCACTTTCTAAACTATGCATTATAGTGATATGAATGCCACTCATGTTTCTAACATATAATAATATGGTTCACAAACTTCCTTCATGTTTATTTTTCATGTGATCTTTGAACAGAATCACGAGGCAGCCTGATGTGGTAGACAGAGTAGAGAAACTTGGGTTCTATTTCAAGCTTTGTACAAGGTCACTGTGTACCCTGGGTCAGTCACCCCCCCCCTTTCACTGTTTCGGTTCCTCATGTATAAATAGCCAGGGCCTCAGGGATGTGGTTCTTACAGATACTTTTCATTTGGTTTTCAAACTGAGTTTTTTTTTTCAACTAGAAAAGTAAGATAAGTTCATTAAAGAAAATGTATAAAATACTGAAAAGTAGAAAGCAAGAATAACAGTAATTCTATGATCTAATTCCAGATCTAGCTCTAACACTTCATAAATCTAGGAGGAAGGCAGAGAAGGGGAAGAAACCAAGGTGAATGGCCCAACTATTACTGTCAGTGTGTGCTCATCAGGGTTGTAGCCCATGGCCCCTGGGAGTTACCCTCCTGACAACCCTGGCATGCTGGCTCAAAGGCTTTTTCAAGGAACAGAGGCTCTCCTGTCACAGCCAGAGGATGCTCCCCTGCTGCCACCTACTGTTTCCAGTGGGTGTTTTGGAGGTTTCCTTTCCCAACTAACAGACTGTTCATAGTATGTCCAAAACTCAGACAGGACAAGACTCAACCAGGGTCATCTGGGCAGTCAACACTATGGACCCTGCTCTTCCTACCACCTTTATCTCAAGTCAGCTCAAAACCAGGGCTCTTGAGAGTAGCCATCTCTCATGTTACAGAACTCACATATGTGCTACTTACTGAAGCCTAAATCACACTGACAGCTGCTTTTTGCATGCCTAGTCAGTCAGTCGTGTCCAACTCTTTTGTGACCCCCCCTGGACCACAGCCCCCCAGGCTCCTCTGTCCATGGGATTTTTTAGGCAAGAACGTCAGAGTGGGTTGTCATTTTTACTAGGCAGACAAAACACATCGGTTCAAACCTCAGCACTGTCATATAATTGCTTTACAGCCATAGAAAAATCATCTTTAAATTGGGGGAAATTATAGGACCTATTTCACAGGGTCAATGGGAGGGTTAAATTAAGTTCTAAATATAAGGCATTTATCACTTCATTAACATGTGCCAAAGAATTGATGCTTTTGATCTGTGGTGCTGGAGAAGACTCTTGAGAGTCCCTTGGACTGCAAGGAGATCCAACCAGTCAATCCTAAAGAAAATCAGTCATGAATATTCATAGAAGTTCCAATACTTTGGTCACCTGATTCGAAGAACTGACTCACTGGCAAAGACCTTGATGCTGGGAAACACTGAGGACAGGAGGAGAAGGGGACGACAGAGGATGAGATGGTTGGATGGAATCACTGACTCGATGGACATGAGTTTGAGCAAGCTCCAGAAGTTGGTGATGGACAGGGAGGCCTGGCATGCTATAGTTCATGGGGTCACAAAGAGTCGGACACGACTGAGCTACTGAACTGAAACATTACCAATTTATTATTTTATTACTACTACTTTCTAATTTTTAAGAGGCATCTATTAATCTATTGTTTACAACAAAACACTGTACTGTGATTTTGAAACCAAAGGAAAAGTAGCTGCAAGAACAACACCGCTAAGACCCTCAGAAGGTCTAGCTGAGTGTCGAGTCACTGTCCTGTGCCTCTCCGCCTGGCTCGCTTTCACGTCTTTCTCCTCCTCAAGATCCTTACTTAGCCCAACCCACCATCACCATGGGGATACACAGGGAGTCACAGGCACTGAGAAGAAATTCTGAGAAGGCCTCCAAAGTGTCTTCTTTCTCAGCACTGGGAGCTGTGAATGGATTCTCCTGGGCTGATGGCTCCCTCTGGAATTCCACAGCCAACCTGAGAAATAAATATGAGTATATTTACTACTGTCTATGCAACAAGGTCAGATTCATCCTCCTAGAGGGATTTCTGAGTTCAGGGCTCAGGGCAAGCATCCCTACCAGCAGACCTGGAGAAAACTCCAGAGGCCTCAGTGAGAGAGAACCTGGTCTTGGGCCCCGCCTCCAGCTTCAAGCTCCCTGCCCTCTCTCCCATAACATGTGACATTTCACCTGACTATGTGTGTTAATACTCCCCTCAACATACGATGCTGTCTGCTGCTTCACATCTCTACCTATACGTGTGGTGCTCTCTCTGTTTGGAACGCCTTCCCCAGGTTTGTGACAATGTAACGGGCACACATATACACAAAACTGTCTCCGTTCCCAAGAGACTGTGAGCTCCTTTTGGGCAAGAGCTGATCTGAGTTATCTTTCTACTCTCACTATCTAGCACCAGGGCTGGCACACAGTAGGTACAACAAATGTTTGTTGATGAGAACTGAATTAATCCAACAAGCAGTCAGTGAACACACGGAGCGCTAGGTTACTTGGGATGAGACACAAAGCTGAATGAATACAACTTCATTGCACAGTAACAAAAACTTCACCAGAAGGGAACCTTTAGAGACCTCCTCCATATACTCACTCCAAACTCACACACATCCCCATTCTCCACCCCAGTCAAAGTCCTTTCACTATGCAGCAAAGCATCAGAAATCGTGTTGCTTCTAGAACGTCACCCTTTGTCCACCCTCCATCCTACTACCTCATCAGACCGTAAGGAGCTCCTCACCTGCAGGCATTTCTAAATCCCTCCAGAGTGTTCAAGAGGAACTTCCCTCTTCGAAGAATGGCCCTCTCCGAATATCTGTTGGAGGCATGGCCCTGAGGTGAGAAGGAAAGAGGGAAACTACTGGTCAAGTACATACTCTATATTTCAGTCTTTGCTACAGACCTCTCCCTCTCACACTGGAGTCTGGCATTCCCACACACCTAACACCTCCCAGGGGGTCTGAGGATATCCTCAAAAATTCAGACATCTAGCAGCTCCTTTAAAAACATGGTATAAAAGGGAACCTTAACCCCTTGTCTCCCTATGAAGCATAGGACTGGTTCTTGTTCTATTATATGCAGAAAGCTGTCACAGGCCAGTCGACATTAGCCTAACTGGCTGTAACACCCATATTAGTTGCTCCAAAACACACAAATTCCCCCAACGTATCATGTGCAAAGAGCTTAGTTTCCAAAGTTAATCTAGAAGACATAAAGCAGGCGTATTAATAGTATTTCCTCCGGTATTTTAAGCCTATGGACCACTAAAAGCCAACAATTATGACACACTGCACACTCATCAGATTCTATGATTCTAGTGAATCCAGAATTAAGTAACTTTGTGAGCATGTTTACCCTACCCACTTGGATGATATAAAAAACAAAGTATGTAGCAGGCCTTGGGGTTTACTACCCAAACTCAGGTCCTTGCTAGCTTTGGACCTAAGAGAAAAACTGCTTAACCCCTGCGGCTTTGGTTTCCTCACGAGGATAAAAATTATTAAGCCTCGCAGCTCTGCAGTTACAGTAAAAAAATAACATCTCTTGTAGGTGTGTGTGCATGAGAAAAAGCTACAAAGTGGCATATAAAGATAATGCAATGTACTAATTATCTTCTAAAAAACATAGCAGCATTATCTCCAGAGGCAGCAGCTGCTGTGCACTAACCAGGGGCCTCCAGTTCAGCGGCGTCTGGGACAGATCTGCACAGCGGCTCAGCATGGCTTTGACCAAGGCCTGCAGCTCCTTGTACAGCACAGGTAGCGCACTCTGATGATCCTTCCTGCATGCAGGGAGACAAAGGTAGGCCTATGGTGAGGTCAGGGTATCCCCAGATAGCCCCAAGTTCTCAAGCAATGAGGGGCCATATGGTGGATCCGAACTTGGGTCCAGGAACTGATCTGACAAAAATCCCAGCTCCAGCACTTGTCTGCTGCGTGACTTCATGCACATTCCTCATCCTCTCCAGCCCTCAGTTTCCTCATCTAGTAAGTGAAAGGTAACATACTGTCCTCATAGAATTATGCTAAGGATCAAATTGGATAATGCATGCAAAGAACTCAGGACAGTGCCTACTAGATAGTAAGTCCTTATAAATGACAGCTATGACTATGACTGGGCTTCCCAGGTGGTACCAGTGGTAAAGAACCCACTTGCCAATACAGAAGATGTAAGAGATGTGGATTCAATCCCTATGTAGGGAAGATCCCCTGGAGGAGGACATGGCAACCCACTCCAGTATTCTTGTCTGGAGAATCACCACGGACAGAGGAGCCTGGCGGGCTACAGTCCACAGGGTTGCACAGAGTCAGACACGACTGAAGCGACTTAGCACTTGTGCACACACACACATGACTATGGTTATTGTTATTAAGGATACAGAGGGTTTTCTCACTGAAAAGGACCTCCCAATTAAAGAAGTACTACCTAGAAGAGAAGGTGTATCAAGAGATGTATATGGCCACTGTTCTCAAATAATTGATAAGCTCTCTTATTTTTCAATTAATTTATTTTAATTGCAGGATAATTACTATACAATATTGTGATGGTTTCTGCCAGACACCAACTGAATCAGCCACAGGTATACATGTGTCCCCTCATCCTGAACCCTCCTCCCACCTCCCTCCCCACCCTATCCCAAGTTTTCTTAGAGAAGAGAAATGAAATTTGATTTCTGCTACCTTGATGAGGAAAATCATGATCAACAGGTAAATGTTATCAAGGACCCAGATTTTATTTAAGGAATGAATATAAGGAAGAACTTTCTAAGAGTCAAAACGCTATAGAGGCGCACAACACTGTAAA
>SJYC01099258.1:0-10615 GCA_006408675.1 Madoqua kirkii
AACCTAGATAGTATATTCAGAAGCAGAGACATTACTTTGCTGACTAAGGTTCGTCTAGTCAAGGCTATGATTTTTCCTGTGGTTATGTATGGATGTGAGAGTTGGACTGTAAAGAAGGCTGAGTGCCGATTGATGCTTTTGAACTGTGGTGTTGGAGAAGACTCTTGAGAGTCTCTTGGCCTGCAAGGAGATCCAACCAGTCCATTATGAAGGAGATGAACCCTGGAATTTCTTTGGAAGGAGTGATGCTAAAGCTGAAACTCCAGTACTTTGGCCACCTCATGTGAAGAATTGACTCATTGGAAAAGACTCTGTTGCTGGGAGGGATTTGGGGGCAGGAGAAGGGGACAATCGAGAATGAGATGGCTGGATGGCATCACAGGCTCGATGGACATGAGTCTGAGTGAGCTCCGAGAGATGGTAATGAACAGGGAGGCCTGGTGTGCTGTGATTCATGCGGTCGCAAAGAGTTGGACACAACTGAGTGACTGAACTGAACTGAGGTGACTTACATGCATTCCAGAGTAAGATCCCTATGACCTGTGCTCATGATTTCATACATTCAAGTACTATTTATATATTGATGAGTTTATATAGTGGAAACGTTTTACTTAAAGATTAAAGGAATGAAGATAAAAAAAAAAGTGCTTTACATGCTGCAGTCATTTTTAACTGTTAGCTGTACATGGTCGTAGACATTCACTCAGAGACAAATGTGTTTTATGCATGTGTGTGTATGAAAATCTTTTTGTCTAAATTAACTACACATAAATTGATTGAAGCAAAATGTCTTGGAATTCTTTGTCAAGTCATATTTTGTTGTTCATTAAAGCTGTGAATTGTTAATAACTTGACGTGAGACCAGATGAAGATTGTAGACCAAAAAGAGGTCATTGCAATGTAGCTCTTGCAGAGACCTAGACAAATCATAGATCTGCTGATGGCAAATAGAAAAATTACATTTTTTTTTGTTGTTTAGATTTGGATAAATATGTGAAATAATGTTGAAAAAATCAATTTTCAGTAGAAAAAAAACTATTTTGAATATTTAAAAAATTGACTACTATTAGCATATTAAGATTTGTTTTTTAATTTTTTTTCATCAGTTCCAGCTACTGCGATAAAATTCCCATGTGTAATTTAACAGTAGCATTAATGAAGTTGATTGGTCTATAACATCCAGGGTTAGTTTTATCACCTTTTAAAATGCCAGAATTAAGATATTTTTATCCCACCGCTAAATGAAAGAACTACTTCATCGGATGTACACTAAGAAAAAAATTGGATAAAGTTAGTCTAATTCAATTCTTGATAAGATCTTTAAAGCCTGAATGTCACAAAATGTAATAGAAAACTTACTTTTTAATTTAATTTCACAAAGGTAACTATAAAACTTCTGCAAATTTTATTCACCATGAATATGAGTTTTCCAGTGCAGAAGCTTAAACCAGGGGAATAGTGTCTATTGGAGATGCAACAATTCAAGTTGCTAAAGTATTAAAAAAGTTTGTCCCTTAAGAAAATCTCCATGACCAGCAAGGTATTGGATGCTTTCTGGTATGATAGAATATAGGATTTCAGTTGGAAGGTTAAAAAATAATATATTAGGAACTATATGTTTATTGACAAGTAAGGACACTAAAGGATACAAAATTGCTTATAACTCAAAGAAAATCTGCATACAACTAAAAGCAATAGCTTTAGCAGTAAATGGACTCTTTCTTAGTTATCCACGATTTTCTGCTACTGGAAAAATGAATATGGACACCAATGAGACCTCTTGAGTTTTGAACAATTTTATTAAACCTATGACATGTACCAACTATGAAAATAAAAGAAGAAAATAAATAAACATGTTTAATTCATGCAGTTCCTTGTCTTTAGTGGCACATTCTCTTTATAAACTCTGTTTTCATATAAGTACAGATGTTACATGATATTGCTCTTAAACAGATGGATTAGCAGTTATTTCATGAGCAAAACTTTTTTTATTTGGGATCATTAAAAGATTGCTATTTGGAGTTTGCAATTATGGAGAATCACATATAAGTCCCCAACCACAGAGAGAGGAAGAATCTTGTAATAAAAGGAAGAGGAAGGTAGTAAGGCTAGAATTTACCAAGAGTCTATTGAAGAAATTAAGTGTTTAAAGTATAGAAGGTTTTGTACTGGCTGAGCTATGACAGTTTCTCATTGGTTGAACTTCTTCTTGTTTGGCTCTGCTATTGTCTTAAGGTATAAGAGCTTCCTATTCTTGCCTCTAGACTCTATTTTAACTGTGGTTTTTATTTATTAATTTTACATTTCTCCCTTTGGCTTAATATCTTTCTCTGGAAGCATTGTTCATCAAGAGTACTTTCTCTGAAAACACTGCTCATCACTCAGTACCAGGAAGAAACTTTCAGTGTGTAATGTCCCACACCGGAGGGAAAATGCATGGATTGGAAATGTATTGAGGTCACATTCAAGGGACAAGGAAGGAGTCATAGTAGAGAGAATATTCAGTCACTTTTAATCTAAAGTCCACATCTTATCAAAGTCATAGTCACTGGAGATGATCAGAAGCATTATGGCATCATCAAAATCTGGGAACAAACTTCCAATAAATCAGGTTTAGGTATCTTGAAAAAGCAGTCTGATCAGAAATAATCTGCTTCCACTCCAGTAAATACTTACTTTCAAGTCACTAGATGATGTGTAAGCTCAATAAGTTTTCAGGACATTTTATAGTGTGTCCTGTGAATCCAAGAGTCTAGTCCCTGGAGTTTTGTAGCACAAGGATTAGTTAGCAGTACCTGGTATAGGCCTTTACAGAGAGGCTAAAGAGTGTCTTTCAGGAGGTGTCTTTTCCAACTAATAAAATCTCCAGGTTGCAAGATGGGATGCATAAGGTCTTCATCTTCCCAGGTCATACTGTGCAAAAAATTGCTCTACAAAAACATTGTTATTTCCCATAGAAGCTATTATTATCTTTAAATTGTGAAGTTATCTTTTATCAGGTGTGGATTAAAAGAGATAGAAACCACCACAGATTGGACTTCCTGTGTCTATCTCAAAGGGTGAAAGTTTATGAGTTACCAAAGAGGTGGATTTAAGATTTAGATAAACCAACAGTAATGCTTATGATCAAGCTATTGGGAGGGCCTCTAAAATTTTTGCCAATCGAGTCTTAATAATGTCATTAAATGATTAAACTGGACCAGGATTGAGGTGGTAAGTGCAGATAAAATGCAAAACTGGTGAAACAGCACAGACTTGTCAAATTATTTTGGCCAGTAAAATGGATTTCTTGATTAATATGAATTTCCAGAGAAGCTCCCCAGGAAGGAACAATTTTTTGCAATAGGATTTAGCCACAGAAAAAAGCAATAGATTGTCTGGAAGGGAAAGCCAGACTATCACTAAAGTATCTATCTATCTATCTAAGATGGAAGTAGTTGTATGAAATGCCTTGCCAGACTTCAAATGGCCCATTAAACAGTTTAAAACACCTAGAAGCATAATGAACAGGATTCCCTGGTTGTACTTTGGAGAAGTGGGACAAGTGAGGTATGTGTCCCCACCAATATTAACTCATTAAAGCCATCATTTTGTCAGTAGATCAATGGTTTAATGTGTGCACAGTAGTGGAAATTAAAAATTCTAGAGATTCCTATAGGGTTGAGTTGTCACTTGATTTCAATTAGAGCTTTCTTTCTTCTTCTTCTTCTTCTTCTTCTTCTTCTTCTTCTTCTTCTTTTTTTGCTAATTGTTTAATCCCCAAACTTTTCCTTTTCCTTCTTTTTTTTTTTCTTTTTTCTTTTTATTTTTCAGAGGTCAGCCTTCTCTAGCTAGATTATCCTAAGTTATTATTAGGGGAAATATTCCTGGGCCATGACAGAGGTTCAGCTATTGGTCCCTTGAAAGGGAAATATTCTTTGCAGAAATATCAGTAAGGAGACTTTCCTTAGCTTCCAGAGAAGTTTAGAATACCCCAGATCTTAGTAATAGCTAAAGTAGCAGGTAAAATATAGCCTCCAATAATTCCTGAACATTGGGGCCATTTTGGAAGCCAGGAAGATACATTTCTTCCACAATATTGTACAGTCATGAGCTAGTACAAAGACATACTTACTATGAGTATAAATATTAGTAGTTTTGTCCTTGGCTAAAGAGCAAACCTGTGTAAAAGTACGTCACTGAACTTTAGGGGGCTGGAGTAGCCATAGGTAAAAATACTGCCTAGATAACATGAAAAGGACACGCAATAACATACCCAGCAGGGTATTTGCCATTGACATCATCAGTAAATCACGAGAAATTAATGTTACCCAAAGGAATTTCCTACAGACCATTGCAAGGAGGCAGAAAGTTGTTCACCAGCATTAAGCAGTCTGTATTGTTAGTGATGGAAAGGAGAATAATGGCAGGATTAAGGTTATTGCAAAGTGATAGAGTCATGTGAGGAGCAGTTAACAACAAATTCCTTAACGAAAGGTCTTAATAGAAGTGGGACAGCTGGCTGAGAAATGTCAAATGCAATGATAATTCAGGAGAGCTTCTACTGCATGGGGTACAGAAATCAGTAAAGAGGCTCCTACAATGATTTTTTTAGTGACCTTAACCAGAAAGGCAGTGGCCATTATAACTTTAAGGAAAGAAATGTATCCTCATGCCACAGTATTCAATTGTTGGCTATTATAGCCTATGGGTCAATTACAATCCCCGTGTTTTGGATGAGTGCCTCCAGGGCATTTCATTCTTTTTCGTATACAAATAAGAAAAAGGGATCTGGCCATTGAGATGTCCAGGGTGATTAGGTTCCTCAAGCTCTCCTTTAAAACATTGAAGATTCCGTTGCCAGTTCTTCACAGAAAATTTGATTTAGCTTATTTTTCAGTAAAACATAGAGAAGTTTGGCCATAAGAGAGAAAGCCATGGATACAAGATTACAAGTCTCAACATTTCATTTTCCCTTGTAATAAATCCTCCTATTTTCCTGGAGAGAATACCCAAGAAACGAGGATGGAGGTTTTGTTGTTAAATCCAAATTTGTGTACCCAATGCACATTGAGGCCAACATCCCAAACATTGGAGATTTGTTCAGAGAAGGGTATGTGCATGTGTCATGTCCAACTCTTTGCAAACCTTTGGACTGTAGCCTTCCAGGTTCCTCTGTCAATTTTCAGGCTAGAATACTGGAGTTGGTTGCCCTATCTACCTCCAGGGCATCTTCCCTAAACCAGAAATTGAACCCACATATCCTGTGTCTCCTGCATTGGAGGTGGATTCTTTACCCATTGAGCCACAAGGAAGCCCAATCTGTCATAAGGCTCTAAGTAAAGAATAACATGTTCAGATCATGGCTTTTGGTCTATCCTAGAAAGAGGTTAATGGAGCATAAGACCATGATTTACTAAATGTTTCTCAGAAACATATAGATCAATCTCAAGCACCAGTGACACATCAAGTCACAAGACAGTGCCAGGAAGCTTACCAAGTCCAAGCTTACTCTGCTCATCACATTACAGGCCAATGAATCCAAGAAGCAGGTATTGAGGCAAAGAATGAAACTTTATTGGGAATATGACTTTCTTGAGCTGACCAAGAAAATGGCAGACTACTGTCTCAAAGTAACTATGTTATCAGGATCTTGATACCAGGTTCTTTTATAGATTTAGTGAGGGAAGCAATGAAGAACTAAAGTCAAAAGGCAGAATAGAGACTGAAAGGCTCTGAGGAAGAGACTGAGGAAGTAAAGTAAAATGGGTCTGTAGTGTTGCAAAACATCTCTGGGAAGAGTCAGCTTTTGGAAAGTGTATGTTAATCTCTTCTTTTCACAAATAGGCAGGTTCAGATTATCTCTCTCTCTCTCTAAGTTAAACAAAAGCATTTTAGTTTAACAGTCAGGCAAAGGGTCAGAATCCTTTGAGGCATGCCATTATGTATGATTATAATAACAGCAGCAACAAAAAGCAAGCCAAGGAAACAGTTCCAATTGGAGGCAGAATTGGTTTTTCTCTGCAACTCTTTACTTTTTTTGGGGAGAGGGGCCTGTAAAATGTTTGCTCGCCAGCCAAACTGCAAGATAAATTTGAAAGGAATTTACATTTTCCCATCTTCCTGGTTGGCATGTTCTTGACTAATAAACATTTCTTTGCACCAAACTCCAATGTTTTGGATATTGGCCTCAATGTGCATCGAGTACACAAATTTGGATTTAACGACAAAACCTTTGTCCTCAGCTCTTAGGTATTCTCTCCAGGAAAACATGAGGATTTATTACAAGGGAAAATGAAACATTGAGACTTGTAATCTGTTATCAATGGCTTTCTGCCTGGAAGGACTTCTTTACTTACAGGGTACTGATTAATTCTGAGGAGAGAGTTTGAGAGGTCTATTTGAATCTTGATGGGAAATGTGCCGTCAATTTTGCCAATACTAGTTGGAGATTTCACCCATAAAGAGGATAGTCGCTGATTCAATAGGAGCAAATGATTAGTTCTCCAGAATCTGCTCTAGTACCATTAGAGATGGAGCACATGAATTATGTGGTGGGATCATTTAATTCAGCTGGTGGTCTACTTTGATGACTACTATCAAGTTCTAGAATTATCTATCTTTTGGGAAAAAGAAATCCTAGCATGATACTTCCTTATGTAGTTTCAACCTAATGGATATGTAGAGGCTGTCAGACTAAGGGGGAAATGGTAGGTTTCTCTCAAAATGTCTAAACAAAAGACAATGGATTCAAAGACAGGAACCTCTGGAGGGTCATTCAAAATCCTGTCTATTTCAGCTATTTTAGTCCTTTAAAACAGGGACTGCTTTACAGTAGCAATGCTCTGGTGTCAACTGGGACTGGAAGAGGTTCATCCCCCATATGAAGAAGTAATTCTCCAAAGCAAATAAGAGGGAGGTTTGGGAAGAGCCTAGTCCATAGAACCCTGTCTTTAAGAATTAGGAGAATTTTGAAAGGCTAGTGCCTGAACAGCTTAGATTTAAAACAATCTCTTTTTCATTGTCCAGTCTCTTTGAAAAAAAAAACAAAAAACAAAAACAAAAACAAAAAACAAAAAAAAAAACAGAAACTAAAAGGGTTTTAATCTTGTTTAGGAAAAGCTAAAAGGGATTTCGTTTTGTTTAGGCGTCTTCATTTGCTACAGGTGATGATTAAGAATTTTGGTGTTCTTCCTTTGAGGTGACTCAGCTAGAGTGAGGGGAGCTGGCTTGCCAGTAACCACTTCTGGAGTGGACATAGTTTCCGCTTCCATCTTGTCTCTTTTTTTAACAGGGTGAAAAGGCCCTGGTTCAGCCCACTAATAAACAGAGTTAGAAGATTTAAAAAAAAAAAAAAAACAAAAAAAAAAACAGAAACTAAAAGGGTTTTAATCTTGTTTAGGAAAAGCTAAAAGGGATTTCGTTTTGTTTAGGCGTCTTCATTTGCTACAGGTGATGATTAAGAATTTTGGTGTTCTTCCTTTGAGGTGACTCAGCTAGAGTGAGGGGAGCTGGCTTGCCAGTAACCACTTCTGGAGTGGACATAGTTTCCGCTTCCATCTTGTCTCTTTTTTTAACAGGGTGAAAAGGCCCTGGTTCAGCCCACTAATAAACAGAGTTAGAAGATTTTCGGGTGCAATCAACATCTGAGGAAATACCAGAATTTTCTTTAAGAATAATATGAAACTGAGTATAATATTCATGAACAGGTTCATCAGATATTTGTGCACAGGACTATATATATATTTTACAATCAAAAGTTTTCAGAAAAGCCCCAGTAATTACTTGTCTGTGTTACCTAGCAATTACCCAAGTGTGATCATACGAGCTAATGGGCTGGTCTCCTGGTTGTAATTTTAGAGCCCTTTCTGAATTTTCCCGGTTAGTTGTTCTCATCTGGTCCTCTCACCTTGTATTTGCCTAAAAGCATGTGAAGCAGTTGATATAAGTCAGAGAAACCAGTTGGTAAGCTTGAAGGACTACACAAAATTCCCCAGCAAAACTTTGAGGATTTTAGTTACTTTTGAAAATGTTTTTACTTTGGCTCACAGTTTACCATTAGTCTGTAAAATACAAGAAATTTAAGATTTAGCCTCTGGATCTTCAGAAAACTGAATTTTTAAAGTATAAGTTTTCAGAGGTTCAGAAGAAAAAGAAAAAGGTGGAGAATTTTAAGGATAAAATGGAACTTCACTGAAAGAATTATCATGGAGTAACCAAGAGTATAGGGGAGACGTGAAAAGGAAGAAGAAAGGTCAAGAAGAGGAGGAGCCTTCCTATGAAACACTAGGGAGTGAAGACGATGGCAACATAGATAAAAACAAAAGGAAGAAGAGCCCAAGTCTTCAGATGGCTCCTTATCTTTCTTTAACCATTTCTTTGTTCATGTTTCAGTGTGTCTGCCCTCTGATTCCCTGTTCATTTCCAAAGCAAACCATTCAATATGACAGTCATCCAAGCCTATGCCCCAACCAGTAACACTGAAGAAGCTGAAGTTGAATGGTTCTATGAAGACCTACAAGATCTTTTAGAACTAACATCCAAAAAAGATGTCCTTTTCATTATAGAGGACTGGAGTGCAAAAGTAGGCAGTCAAGAAACACCTGGAGTAACAGGTAAATGTGGGCTTGGAATACCAAATGAAGCAAGGCAAAGGCTAACAGAGTTTGCCAAGAGAACACACTGGTCATAGCAAACACCCTCTTCCAACAACACAAGAGAAAACTGTACACATGGACATAACCAGATGGTCAACACAGAAATCAGACTGATTATATTTTTTGCAGCCAAGATGGAAAAGCTTTATACAGTCAACAAAAACAAGACCAGAAACTGACTGTGGTTCAGATCATGAACTCCTTATTACCAAATCCAAACTCAAATTGAAGAAAGTAGGGAAAATCACTAGACCATTTGGGTATGACCTAAATCAAATCCCTTATGACTATATAGTGGGAGTGGGAAATAGATTTAGAGGGGAAAAAGATGGCAGAGGAATAAGGCGGGGAGACAACTTTCTTTCTCACTACTTCATCAAAAGAACATTTCAACGCTGAGTAAATTCCATAAAACAACTTCTGAATGCTGGCAGAGGACATCAGGCATCCAGCAAAGCAGATCATTGGCCTCAAAAATAGGAAGGAATAAATAGAAAAGATGAAAAATGAGACAAAGGAGGTAGAGGGGGAGCCCCATCCCAGGAAGGGAATCCCGTCCCGGAAAAGACTCTTAAAAAGAGAGGTTTCCAAACTCCAGGAAACATTCTCGTGACTGAATCTGTGGTGAGCCTTGGAAGCACAGAGGGCAACATAACAGGAAGGAAAAATTAATAAATAATTAAAATCAACAGATTATGAGCCCAACAGTAAATCTCCTAGCGGATAAGCAGCTCAAACACCTGCATCAGACACTAGCAAGTGGGAGTTGGGCAGGGAGAAATGGGACCCGCCAGCAGCAGTGCTTTCTAAGAATTGGGCCACGGGAGACGCAGGCTGCAGGGCTTTTCTCGAGAATCTAGTGGTAACGCAGCTAGAACTGGGTCCATGCGTGGCCAGAATGAACGAACTTGGACTAGCTAACCAGACTGTGGGATAACTACCACATGAAATGCTCGAACATAAGACACCGACAGGCCTGTGCACAGAACAAAGGATGGATTGAAAATAGCCCACTACAGACCATCCCTCTCCAGTGACAGGCAGCCAGAGCCTTAAGTGCTGGAAGAGGGCAATCAAAGCTCAAGAGAGACATTACCTACCAAATTGCAAGCAGGTTTCTTTGCTAAGTAAGACTTCTGGGGGACTCCGGACAGTCATCATCTGCCTGAGAAGGAGCCCCAGCGGTACGTCCAGAAAATTGAGCAGCTCAGAAAGGCCAGAAAATGCAGCAATTGCGCTCACCAAACTCCCTAGTTACTCGGACCTGGGAAAGGCACAAAGTGCAGGCCCAACCAAATCTGCGCTTCGGAGGGCTTCCTGAGTGCTGAACCTGAGTGACTTAGACCGGGAGGTGCATGAAGCCTAGGGCAGGCCCCAGACGGTTTTCCCTTGGAGCACGTAGTGTGCGCCGTCAGCAGGGGCAAGTCCAGCATAGAGTCCATCACTGCCCTCCCTCTGTCAAGACAGAAATCAGAAACGGAAGAGACCAGCAAACAGAGGAAGTCAAACAGAGGGAACTGCCTTGGTAGCAACCCCACACAGCCTACAACGACAGAGAAAGGGCTAGATATACCTTTAATAGTTTTATGTTCATTTTTTTTTTCTTTTTGTTGGGGAGTTGATGTGAAAGTGTTATTTATTTTTTATTTTTTTCTTTTTTTTTAAGAGTTTTTTTAATTTTTTTGAAAAAAAAAATTTTTCTTCTTTTTCATCTTCTTTTTTTAAAAAACTTTCTTAAATTTTAAGTCCTCTATGTCTCTGTTTATTATTTTTATAACCTATTATTATTTATATAAAAAAACTATTTTTAAAGCAAATGCCGTATATAGTCTTTTGTGGTAGAGGTTCTTGTTTCTTGATAATTCTAGCGGCTTTTTTGTTCTTTTTTTTTTTTCTCCTTCTTCTTTCCATTAATATTTTATTTTTGAAAATCCAATCTCTACTCCAGATTTTTAATCTTTGCATTTTGGTATTTTTTT
>SJYC01099259.1:0-43980 GCA_006408675.1 Madoqua kirkii
AGCTATTGAGCTTGTGCTGTAGAACCTGGGAGCCACTGACAGCTTCTGACACCCTTGTGCCTGGAGCCTGTGCTCTGCAACAAGAGAAGCCGCGGCAATGAGAAGGCTGTTGCTGCAGCTGCTGCTGCTAAGTCGCTTCAGTCGTGTCTGACTCTGTGCAACCCCATAGGCGGCAGCCCAGCAGGCTCCTCTGTCCCTGGGATTCTCCGGGCAAGAATACTGGAGTGGGCTGCCATTTCCTTCTCCAGTGCATGCACGCATGCTAAGTCGCTTTGGTCGTGTCTGACTCTGTGTGACCCTATGGACAGCAGCCCACCAGGCTCCTCTGTCCACAGGATTCTCCAGGCAAGAATACCGGAGTGGGTTGCCATTTCCTTCTCTGAATGAGAAGCCGGCACACCACAACTAGAGAGTAATTTCCCCTCGCCGCTACTAAAGGAAAAAGTCCAAGCAGCAACGAAGACCCAGCATAGCCCAATAAATGAATAAGATTATATAAAGAAAATGAAGATTTTTTTTGGTTACCCAGTCCCCAGGACCCAAGAGATGGACTCTGTGCCATTTTCCTTCGACAGTGCATAGATTTTTTTTCTAGTTCATCCTTGCAGAGAAACATAGCTCTCTGAGTGTTATGATTTTTCAGATGTGATTCCACATCTCATCCTGGCCCGTGACTTTGTCCCTTGTCCCTTGATGGCTATGCAAGCCCAAGGGTCTTTATCTTTTCCCCTTAATCGAGACCCGGAAATGCTCCGAGTGCACCCACAGCCGCAGCACCACTCCCCACTCTGGTTTTCAGCTCCCTGTTCCTTTTTTGTTTTTCCTCCTCTGGTGATTTTCTTTGCTTTCTTATGAGATCAGCCAAGCATTTGAACAATGTTTTATTTTATCCAGCATTTCTAAGTAGCCAGTTAACAGGAGACTTTTCAGCTTTCTCATCTGCCACATTGTTGGAAATTGATATTAATTCATTCTTTTTTTAGGGAGCATCTACATGGTGTTCAATATCTGATTTGAATACCTTTAAAAAAAAGTTTTGGCTGATATTTTTGAAAGTTGAAAATAGTGAAAGCAAGGACCTCATTATATTTATATTTCTCTTGTCTAGGTATAAAGTCAGAGAAGTCAGTGGCAACCCACTCCAGTACTCTTGTCTGGAAAATCCCGTGGATGGAGGACTCTAGTGGGCTGCAGTCCATTGGGTCTTGAAGACTTGAACATGATGGAGCCACTTCACTTTCACTTTTCACTTTCATGCATTGGAGAGGGAAATGGCAACCCACTCCAGTGTTCTTGCCTGGAGAATCCCAGGGACGGGAGAGCCTGGTGGGCTGCCGTCTATGGGGTTGCACAGAATTGGACATGACTGAAGTGACTTAGCAGCAGTAGCAGGTATAAAGTACCAATAATTGTTTCAAAATGAAATAGAAAGTTTATCTATAGCATATCATCTGCTATTCTTTCAAGACTGTGCTTACTTCTAAACATCTTTAAATAAAACATCTCAGCCAACGTAAAAACTGTTATTAAGCAGACATCTGATTAGAGTGTTTTTGCTTTATTGGTTTAGTTGCTAAGTCGTGTCTGACTCTTTGAGACCCCACGGACCATAGTAGCCCGCCAGCCTCCTCTGTGCATGGGATTTTCCAGGCAGGAATACTGGAGTGGGTTGCCATTTCCTTCTCCGAGGGATCTTCCCAACCCAGGGATCAAACTCATGTCTCCTGCATTGTCAGGTAGGTTTTTTACACTGAGCCACCTGGGAAGCCCTAGAGCACTTTTATTTGTTCACAAAAAAGTTTCTTCTGACTTTGTGAGTGTGAAGGCTTTCCCTGCATCTGAACAAATGCTGGCATATAGATAAAAAATCAGGTGACTAATAAGGCTGTTTACATCCATTTTGGTGACCTCTCTCCTGGGCCACATCTACCTGCATTTGTTTTAATTCCATCATTATTTGTAGACTGGATAACAGTGCAATGTGATTACAGGAAACAGTATTAATAACAATGCTCCATGCCCTTCCTCTGTCCGTGAGCTCACATGTTTGAATACACACATATACACACATAGTATATCAGACATGTGCTACGTCTCAGGAAGAATAATCACAGTGGTCTTTAGGCATTTGGTGGTCAGAAGGAAGGCATTGCTAGGTACACAGGTCTTGGGAAGTGGGCACTGGAGTAGCTTCTTGCTTTCCTGAAACCCCTCCTAGGGGTTCCCTCCCCCGCCAGGCAGAACAAGGTGACATCCCAGAGCCTCCAATACCGAGGCTCTGCCAGGCCTCACTGGTTAATTGCCAACCAATGTGGGAGTTCATCAGAAATTTCCCAGGCAGCTGGAGTGGAGATTTGAGAGAAAACAGGGCAAGCAGCTGCCAGACATAATCCCCTACCCGTCTGCCCTCTCTAGGATGCTCGAGAGGTTTTTTAAAAAAATGTCTTGCTTTTCTGACATCCAGAGCAGATAATTTTATTTTTGCTGCTTTTACTTTTTTTTTTTTTTTTGACCTCACTGTGCAGCCTGTGGGATCTTAGTTCCCTGACCAGTGATCAGATCCATGCTCCTGCACTGGAAGTGCAGGGTTTTAATCACTGGACCGTCAGGGAAGTCCCGAGATGGAGAGTTTGAGACAGCCTCGGGATGTGGTGGTGTTGCCCTGGGCAACCCCAAAAGCAGCAAGTGGAGGATGGAGAGACGGGAATTGGCTAGGGGAAGTGAACCTTAGAGCTGAGATAGGAGCAAAGGGACTTAGCGTCTTCTCTGCGGATGGTGGTGGGCGTGGACTTGGGGAGGCTACTGACAGAGGCAGACAGACTCCCGGGAGCTATGGTTTCCAGTGTCTGTATATATGCATTTAGTACTTCAGAGGAGAGTTTAAACCAGTGCAAATGGATGTGCCCATGGCTGTCAGATAGTCAGAGACCGCAGACCCATTCTCCATTGTCTAATTTTCTTATGAGATCGTTGGCAGGCCAAACACAGGCCATGCCTTATCCTGCAAGCATGAGTGGTAACTCTAGAGAGCTGGCCAGATGCCAGTTCAGCAGGGAGCTCTGTTGACGATATAACCCCCAAATCTGCACCGTTGGTCACTAGCAGGGATTATGCCCTAACTGCCTCTGACAGCTCGGGTCCTAGGACTGTCTCTTATACACATCTTTTGAATAAGGTTGAAATTTATTTTTGAGGATTTGGTAGAGTATGCTCATGAAACAGTCTGGCCCAGAGATTCACCCACCCCTAAAATGGATTTTAACTGCTGATTTAATTACTTTAACAATTAGTGTATATTCTATTTTCCTTGGGCCAGCTATTAAAAGTTTTGGTAAAAGATTATTCATTTTATTTAAGCTTTCAATTTTGTGGTTATGAAAATTTCATCCTTTCTTCTTATCTAACACATGCAATTAAGACTAGAAATGCCCCCCTAGCAGTGTCCAGAAATTTTGATTTGTAATGTTATCTTTGTCAAAAATATTTTTCATTTCAAATTATTTTATTTAAAAATATTTTGTTTTTTCAACTTTACTGAGATATAATTGGGAAATAAAATTGTAATGTTTAATATATGCATACAATGAAAGGATTCCCACATTTAAGTTAGTTACTAAATTTATTACCTCATATGTTTTTTTTTTTATTTTTTGGCAAGAATACTTAAGTTCCACTCTCTCAACAAATTTCAATTATACAATACAGTATTATCAATTATAGTCATGTTATGCATTTAGCTTTTCAGATGTAATTCATGTTGTAACTGAAAGTTTTTACCCTTTTACCAGGCTCTTCCTGTTTCCTACAATTTCCTTTTCCTTGGAACCTCAACTCTCTGATAGGCTCAACAAAAACAGTCAATTTTCAGATTGTCAGGTGATTTTTGATTGTAAGTGTGGGATGTTTTTCCCAACTTTCTGTTTTTTTTCCTCTGTAAACTGTTTATATCTTGATTCCATTACTCCATGTAGTTGCTGTTTTCACCTATATCTTCTCTTTTATTAATTCCCTTTTTAGATGGTCTACATTGCTGTTAAAGTCATCCATTGAGTTTTTAATTCTAATTTATCTTTAATTCTTGGAGAAGGAAATGGCAACCCACTCCAGCATTCTTGCCTGGAGAATTCCACGGACAGAGAAGCATGGTGGGTCCATCGGGTCCATGGGGTTGCAAAGGGTTGGACATGACTGAAGCAATTTAACCGACATAACCACATCTTTAATTCTACAATTCCAACATGGTTCTTTCTCAAATGTGCCGGAAACGACTGAGCGGCTTCACTTTCACTTTTCACTTCCATGCATTGGAGAAGGAAATGGCAACCCACTCCAGCGTTCTTGCCTGGAGAATCCCAGGGACGGGGGAGCCTGGTGGGCTGCAGTCTATGGGGTTGCACAGAGTCGGACATGACTGAAGCGACTTAGCAGCAGCAGCAAATCTGCTTGGTCACTTGGAAGATAGTTTTCCGTTAGCCTGCAGATTTTTATAGCTAGCCTTTTATTTATTTAAAGATGCATATTTTTTATAATGTAGTACTATAGCTTCAATACATGGTGCCTTTGTAGGTCCGCTCCTGCTGTATATAGTTTCTGCTTATTTTTGTTCATAGTGTTTTGCTCCATTGTGTACTTGGTTACTTTTGACTAAGCTGCAATACTTTTATGGGTAATTATTTGTGGTAATTCTGTGAATCCCCAGAATAAAGGTCCATTCTTCCAGAGATGACTTTGTTTACTTCTTTCATTGGGTTCTATTGGTACTAACCTATTTAAGCTGAATTAATTGTTTGAGGTTATTAAGCAATCCAGGTGGGCTGCAAATCTGACTTGTGGTTACAGTTTTCAATGACAGTTCATTTTTTCCCTCCTGCTTTCCTTTGTGCCAAGGCAACTTTTCTCACAGTCGCTGGGAGTATGAGGGTAAGCTGGGCTTATCCCTACTTACCTTGGGTATATAACCTTTTGGCGTCCTAACTTTATGGAAAGAGGTTCACTTTTAGACTTGCCGTGTCGGGTGGTCTTGGGCTTTGTCTTTCATCTTCTAAGCTTTGTGAGTTTGAGCAAACTTTAGATTCAGGTTCTATTACTCTGACAAATGCCATCAGGGTAAATGTAACTTCAGGATTCTTGATTCCCTTTGTCACACAGATTTTGATCTCATCATTCCTTAGTTGCCAGCTCTTTGAGATTTTTAAAGAAATAAAAAAAAATGCATCTAACATTTATTTTTTTCCTTTTCAGATGGAAAATCTATCCAACAATCCTGCAAGTTCTTGCAGGAAATAGTAGGCTTCACTGAATTTTAAAATTTAATGACAGCAAATTTATTTCTAGAAATTCCACACCATTTAAAAACATTACCTTATTCTTTTCTTGCTTTTGATTCTTTATTTTACACTCTTGAATTTTTGATTTGGCAGCCTGTATCAAATCATTCTATGAACTAAAACATCTGTGGGTCAGGTTCTTCTGGTTGCTGTTTCCAATGATTTCTGTTTGCTCTCTCATTTCCTTGTGCGTTTCGTGATTTGGACTGATTAGCTTTTATGTAACGGAGCTTTATCAGTGGTACCTGTGTGGTATACATCAGCGTGTCTCCTTCCAGAGATGGTTTACGCTTGTTTGTATCATGTGCTCAGGACATTGCCAGCAGAGGCCACTTTTATGTGACTTCCTCAGCTGGGCGGTTCTGAGACTATGTAGTTCCCTGCACCACAGCTATTGAGCTTGTGCTGTAGAACCTGGGAGCCACTGACAGCTTCTGACACCCTTGTGCCTGGAGCCTGTGCTCTGCAACAAGAGAAGCCGCGGCAATGAGAAGGCTGTTGCTGCAGCTGCTGCTGCTAAGTCGCTTCAGTCGTGTCTGACTCTGTGCAACCCCATAGGCGGCAGCCCAGCAGGCTCCTCTGTCCCTGGGATTCTCCGGGCAAGAATACTGGAGTGGGCTGCCATTTCCTTCTCCAGTGCATGCACGCATGCTAAGTCGCTTTGGTCGTGTCTGACTCTGTGTGACCCTATGGACAGCAGCCCACCAGGCTCCTCTGTCCACAGGATTCTCCAGGCAAGAATACCGGAGTGGGTTGCCATTTCCTTCTCTGAATGAGAAGCCGGCACACCACAACTAGAGAGTAATTTCCCCTCGCCGCTACTAAAGGAAAAAGTCCAAGCAGCAACGAAGACCCAGCATAGCCCAATAAATGAATAAGATTATATAAAGAAAATGAAGATTTTTTTTGGTTACCCAGTCCCCAGGACCCAAGAGATGGACTCTGTGCCATTTTCCTTCGACAGTGCATAGATTTTTTTTCTAGTTCATCCTTGCAGAGAAACATAGCTCTCTGAGTGTTATGATTTTTCAGATGTGATTCCACATCTCATCCTGGCCCGTGACTTTGTCCCTTGTCCCTTGATGGCTATGCAAGCCCAAGGGTCTTTATCTTTTCCCCTTAATCGAGACCCGGAAATGCTCCGAGTGCACCCACAGCCGCAGCACCACTCCCCACTCTGGTTTTCAGCTCCCTGTTCCTTTTTTGTTTTTCCTCCTCTGGTGATTTTCTTTGCTTTCTTATGAGATCAGCCAAGCATTTGAACAATGTTTTATTTTATCCAGCATTTCTAAGTAGCCAGTTAACAGGAGACTTTTCAGCTTTCTCATCTGCCACATTGTTGGAAATTGATATTAATTCATTCTTTTTTTAGGGAGCATCTACATGGTGTTCAATATCTGATTTGAATACCTTTAAAAAAAAGTTTTGGCTGATATTTTTGAAAGTTGAAAATAGTGAAAGCAAGGACCTCATTATATTTATATTTCTCTTGTCTAGGTATAAAGTCAGAGAAGTCAGTGGCAACCCACTCCAGTACTCTTATCTGGAAAATCCCGTGGATGGAGGACTCTAGTGGGCTGCAGTCCATTGGGTCTTGAAGACTTGAACATGATGGAGCCACTTCACTTTCACTTTTCACTTTCATGCATTGGAGAGGGAAATGGCAACCCACTCCAGTGTTCTTGCCTGGAGAATCCCAGGGACGGGAGAGCCTGGTGGGCTGCCGTCTATGGGGTTGCACAGAATTGGACATGACTGAAGTGACTTAGCAGCAGTAGCAGGTATAAAGTACCAATAATTGTTTCAAAATGAAATAGAAAGTTTATCTATAGCATATCATCTGCTATTCTTTCAAGACTGTGCTTACTTCTAAACATCTTTAAATAAAACATCTCAGCCAACGTAAAAACTGTTATTAAGCAGACATCTGATTAGAGTGTTTTTGCTTTATTGGTTTAGTTGCTAAGTCGTGTCTGACTCTTTGAGACCCCACGGACCATAGTAGCCCGCCAGCCTCCTCTGTGCATGGGATTTTCCAGGCAGGAATACTGGAGTGGGTTGCCATTTCCTTCTCCGAGGGATCTTCCCAACCCAGGGATCAAACTCATGTCTCCTGCATTGTCAGGTAGGTTTTTTACACTGAGCCACCTGGGAAGCCCTAGAGCACTTTTATTTGTTCACAAAAAAGTTTCTTCTGACTTTGTGAGTGTGAAGGCTTTCCCTGCATCTGAACAAATGCTGGCATATAGATAAAAAATCAGGTGACTAATAAGGCTGTTTACATCCATTTTGGTGACCTCTCTCCTGGGCCACATCTACCTGCATTTGTTTTAATTCCATCATTATTTGTAGACTGGATAACAGTGCAATGTGATTACAGGAAACAGTATTAATAACAATGCTCCATGCCCTTCCTCTGTCCGTGAGCTCACATGTTTGAATACACACATATACACACATAGTATATCAGACATGTGCTACGTCTCAGGAAGAATAATCACAGTGGTCTTTAGGCATTTGGTGGTCAGAAGGAAGGCATTGCTAGGTACACAGGTCTTGGGAAGTGGGCACTGGAGTAGCTTCTTGCTTTCCTGAAACCCCTCCTAGGGGTTCCCTCCCCCGCCAGGCAGAACAAGGTGACATCCCAGAGCCTCCAATACCGAGGCTCTGCCAGGCCTCACTGGTTAATTGCCAACCAATGTGGGAGTTCATCAGAAATTTCCCAGGCAGCTGGAGTGGAGATTTGAGAGAAAACAGGGCAAGCAGCTGCCAGACATAATCCCCTACCCGTCTGCCCTCTCTAGGATGCTCGAGAGGTTTTTTAAAAAAATGTCTTGCTTTTCTGACATCCAGAGCAGATAATTTTATTTTTGCTGCTTTTACTTTTTTTTTTTTTTTTGACCTCACTGTGCAGCCTGTGGGATCTTAGTTCCCTGACCAGTGATCAGATCCATGCTCCTGCACCGGAAGTGCAGGGTTTTAATCACTGGACCGTCAGGGAAGTCCCGAGATGGAGAGTTTGAGACAGCCTCGGGATGTGGTGGTGTTGCCCTGGGCAACCCCAAAAGCAGCAAGTGGAGGATGGAGAGACGGGAATTGGCTAGGGGAAGTGAACCTTAGAGCTGAGATAGGAGCAAAGGGACTTAGCGTCTTCTCTGCGGATGGTGGTGGGCGTGGACTTGGGGAGGCTACTGACAGAGGCAGACGGACTCCCGGGAGCTATGGTTTCCAGTGTCTGTATATATGCATTTAGTACTTCAGAGGAGAGTTTAAACCAGTGCAAATGGATGTGCCCATGGCTGTCAGATAGTCAGAGACCGCAGACCCATTCTCCATTGTCTAATTTTCTTATGAGATCGTCGGCAGGCCAAACACAGGCCATGCCTTATCCTGTTCCAGTGTCTGTATATATGCATTTAGTACTTCAGAGGAGAGTTTAAACCAGTGCAAATGGATGTGCCCATGGCTGTCAGATAGTCAGAGACCGCAGACCCATTCTCCATTGTCTAATTTTCTTATGAGATCGTCGGCAGGCCAAACACAGGCCATGCCTTATCCTGCAAGCATGAGTGGTAACTCTAGAGAGCTGGCCAGATGCCAGTTCAGCAGGGAGCTCTGTGTTGACGATATAACCCCCAAATCTGCACCGTTGGTCACTAGCAGGGATTATGCCCTAACTGCCTCTGACAGCTCGGGTCCTAGGAGGGCAAACCCAACCACGGTGGGTGTCTGTTCCCTCATATCAAAGCCTGTGCTCTCCTGCTGGCGTCTCCTTTCTCTTGGCCCTATCTTGGTTCCTGTTTAGGGTTCTAGGGAGTGAGCATGGCAGTAGGAGTTAGGGGAAGTCCTGGGCTCATTTCGGCATCCTTCTTGGCAGGCCGAGGGTCGAGAAGGTGCAGATAATCATCATGAAAGAGAGGCCAGGAGGCTCAGACCCTCGTGTACATAAGAACGAGTGTCTAAATTTCAAGGGCCAGTATTTTACCCTTTCTCACCCCCGCCACCCCTGACAGCCCCTAGGCCTGATGGTGTCCTCAGTCTCAGCCTGGATTAGGGCTCTTTGAGACACAGACAGAAGGACATTTTGGCTTCTTGGCTCCCCGCAGGGTTGAGTAAGTCAGTGCTCAAAAGACCCCGAGGATTTCCTTAGGAGTTCCAATCTCAGGTCGCTAATGGTTTTCTGTTGGACCCTTTTCCACTCCATCCTGCTTTCCTGACTACAGAGAATCACCCGAGCAAGTGTTCCAGGTTTTGTCCTGCTTTCCCGAGAACATTGCTACTTCTGCCTCCAACTTTCCTTTGCTCAGTATTTTTTGGACTTCTCTCTGAGGTTGTTTGCTCTCTGAGATACGGTGCTTGTCAGCGGACATGAGAACTCTTTCTGCTGGTCCCTAAAACAGGAACACTTTCTCCTAGGACGACTCTGCCCCAAATGATAGGTTTAGGGATAGATCCTGAGCCTTCCGGGGCTTCCCAGTGGCTCCGGAGTAAAGAATCTGCCTGCCGACACAGGAGACGTGGGTTTGATTCAAACCAGGCCTGCAGTGCTAAGTTGACGTAAGTGGTAAGGGGGAACTCTAGCACTCCCCAATCCCCCTTCATTATATGTTGCAGCTGCTTCTTGGGGGCTGGAAGGTGGGGGGTGTGTTGCTGAGAGGAGCCAGGAGCTCCGCAGGGTGACTGCAGAGGTCCCAGCTCGGGGGGTGCCCACTCCCCTGTCCCCAGTGGGGTGACTCTGGGGAGGAGGGCTCAGCAGCTGCCCTGAGCCGACTCCTTTCGGAGCTCACCTGCCTGCTGTGAGTCTCTGTGTGGCGTGTGTGTGTTGAAGTCACAGGAAGTGCTGTAATCCTGTTATCCCTGTCCTTTCCCGCCCAGGAGTCTAAAATCCAATTCCTGAGAACATCAGCAGACATAATGGATGTGGACGTCAGAGGAAATGCCAGAAGGGCTCCGGTGGCGTCGCCAGCTCCCCACGCAGCCCGATTCAAGCGAGCCTGTCCCTGATCCTGACGGATGAACTGGACAGTGGCCCAGCTCCGCCTCAGGCCTCCCCACCCCCGCATTCTCCTCTCCTATCCCAGGGTTAATTCCTGGGTACCCCACCATGCCTGGCTGCACCCCACTCTTCTGCACATGCCCTCTCATTCTGTACCTTTCTGCTCCCCTCCCCCATATGTCAGATTCCCTTTCTAGACTGAGCTCAGCTCCTCAAGCAGAATTTCTCAAGATCGGTGCTTTGCTTTCCTGGCCTTCTTAGCTCCTCCCTGTTCTTGGCAAAGACTTCCTTTCTTGATGTGATTTCCACCTGCGATCTTGCAGGTAGAGAGCGCTGGGCCCGGCTCCAAGGGTATTGACCAGCTGACCCTGCATCCAGCCACCAGCCTCTTGTCTCCTGTGGGTCTGTCTGGAGCTGCTTCCTGCGGTCGCAGGCTGTGTCTGTCTGCTCCTTTCTCTCTCGTTGGAAGTTATTGACAACATGCTTTCAGACTGGTCATTTAAAATGCAACAAGAGCCCGCAGGCTTAAGGATTTATAGCGGACAGACGCTTAAGAATAATAGAGTAATTAAGGGGGAGGGCTGATGGGGAAGATACATAAAAATCACCCACATTTCTATGACTTGGAGATAACCACTGTAAACACTCAGCAGTGTTTCCATCCTATTCTTTTCATGCATATTTATCAAGCATTGCTGTGATCAGCGGAGAAGGCAATTGCACCCTACTCCAGTACTCTTGCCTGGAAAATCCCATGGATGGAGGACCCTGGTGGGCTGCAGTTCATGGGGTCGTTAAGAGTCAGACACGACTGAGTGACTTCACTTTCACTTTTCACTTTTATGCATTGGAGAAGGAAATGGCAACCCACTCCCATGTTCTTGCGTGGAGAATCCCAGGGACGGGAGAGCCTGGTGGGCTGCCATCTACGGGGTTGCACAGAGTCAGACACAACTGAAGCGACTTAGCAGCAGCAGCAGCAGCAGCAGCTGTGATCAGACTTTCAATTCCACTTTTCACTCAAGCTGTTTCTGGGCGGGCGTTAACAGGTTCCCAGGAAAGAGGCATCCTTCTGCAAGTCTTGGGTAGAGAAGCCTCAGCTCCTAGAATACTGGTCCAGCTAGTGACAGCCAGCGCCATCCCAGGTGGGATCCTGCTTACTCCGCTACATTGAGAACTCTGTATTTTCTTTGTGTTTCATCAGCTCCAGGCCCTTTTCCAGGCTGAGTTCTGCCTGCCCTCACTCCTCCACCACCACCCCCTGCCCCCCAGGGCTGGTGGCTCTTCTATTCCCCGGTTTTATTCTGAGTGCAGTGTTGTCATCCTCACTCGGCAGAGCAGCAGGGATCTCCTGGATCTCATGTCCCAGGAAGCAGAGATGGAAAGTCTCAGGGACACCCCCACTTTCTTCTGATCTGCTTTTCCACTTGGAATTCAGAGCACTCTGCTGCCTTTCTCCTTTGCAGAAAGGGCCAGAGGCTGTTTTCTCTCCCATTACCGGTGAAAGCTAGCTTATACCGCAGCCGCTTCCCATCGATTGCAAGGAAAGCCGCCGCCAGACTGGCAATGTCACACGAGGGCACAGAGAGGCGAGGGTTTTTCTTTACAGAGTCAGTCTCTTCTCCAGCAGGATGAAAGCGCTGGAAGATGCAGAAGGAAGCCTGCTCCGGTCCTTCCGCCCCGGTCCTCGACCCCACGGCTCTGTCTAGGGAGGAATATAAGCCTCCCCTGAGTGAGCTGACTGTGGTGTGTCTGTGGAAGGCGTCTCCCTCCACGCCAGCTGTCTCCCTTCTTGCCTGCTGACTCCCTTCCAAATCTTTCCATCCTCTTTGCCTCTTTAGGTCCTACCCATCCCCCTCCCCCATGCACGGTCCTCCATCTAGAAGCCTGCCCTAGCTCCTCATGACCCTTTGCTCTGAATTCCTGCAGCGCAGACAGCAGGAATTTCAACAGCACCACCCGGGGGAGCCAGGTAACAAGGAGCCCCTGCTCTGGGCCTTGCTTTCGAAGGCTTCTCTCTGGTTCTCCACTGGCCGTGTAGCTTCCACTAGGCACAGTAATTCTCCGAGCTGGTCACCCAGCTTCAACTCTGGAGGCAGCCTGTGGACAGTCAGCTCTCAGAGGGCCTACTTTATTCCTTGTAGAATCTGAATGATGACTGTGTATGTGTGGGGCCTCCTTACACAGGGAGGAAATGAGAAAGTGACACCCAGGGTGTGACTTTTTCTACAAAGAAGGGCAGGCAACACAGACTGCCTCAGGAGGTCTGAGAGGTAGGAAGGGGCACTGCGGGAGGGACTTTTTTTTTTCAGGGGATAATGAACAGGCCAGAGAGGGCAGACCTTAACAGCACTGAAAATGCTTCAAGCAGATTCCATCGTGAAATGAACCCAGAACTGAAGAAACTCACAGACAGCCAGAGACACCCCAACTCCCCATCCCATTGGGAAGGAAACGTGGAGAATGAGTGTCCTAGAGGGTTGCTCTTCGATAGGATGACTTGGCTGAGGGGCTGGGGACCAACCTGTGGATGGGGAGTTACAAGGTCAGGCTGACTAGAATGCACTAGAAGTCCATTAGTCTGAATGGACAGCAAGAGTCGGAATCTGACCTGTGTGCAGAGACCAGGAATGACAGAGAAAAAGGAGTGCTCTCTGAGCCTTGCCTGGCTACCTGGCTCTGGCCCCAGAGATGCTGCGGGGCTGTGTGTCCCACGGAGCAGAGGATGGAGCTGCTAGAATTTACAGTGGCCAAACACAGCTCTGCCACCTGCCAAGACCCTGGGCCTTTTGGTGGCCACAGCTTGATTTTTCACTCTCTCTCTCTTAATGCACAAGACTAAATTCAACTTAATTAGGAGGATTATATGTCTTATAAATTTAATATTTAATATTCAAGCAGGAGCTTTCACCCCTCGGCGTATTTATTAAAGATATCCTGGGAGGAATGTTAATGAATCATGACGTCATAAATATTTAGACCGAAGGAGCTGGAGGCAGGAAAGAGGGGAGCGAGAAGAACAGATCATTTTAGGAACCAAAGGGGATGAAATTTTCCTTTTGGATCGGGCTGGTTGGGCAGAAATGCGACTTCAAGATTCACAGCTGTGAGCCATGTTCTTGTCCAAAGCTGAGCGGAGCTGGAGGTGCTGTGTGCACTGGCTGAGTCAGGTTCGTTCTGCATTTGCTTGCATGCTCTGCCGTCAGGATGCCAAAGTGCACATTTCAGTGGAGGATGGAGGAAGTATCCTGGCCTGACGCTGCACCCATTCTGTCCTCTCTGGCTGGCTGAGAGCAGCATTTGGTGTAGATTCCACATTTGCATGACTGACCTCAGTGTTGAACCTTCTTCCAGAAGCTGAATGTTTTATAACGGAAATAACATGGAAAAAAGAAAAAAAAAAAGGAAATAACTTGGGAAGAGGGAGCCTAGAAGCTCATTTGCAGCCTTGGGGAGGGACTTTTCCATAATTATTCTTCCCAGTGCCCTTATGTCTCCAGACCCAAGAGGTGTACAAATTACCCTCTTCTGATGGAACTGGCTTACTGAACAGTCTGAACTGAGAGGGATGCAGAGGGGGATACAGGAAGAGTCTCCTTCCCATCCCCTAGTGACGTCTCAGACAGAGCTCTGGCAATCCAGCTCCTGGTGTGGTCTGGTGTACAGTTCATTTCTTCACCAGCCATCTGGGTCAGTGCTCCCCTGCCCTCCTCCAGAGATGTTGGTGCAGTGGTGGGGGCAGGGCTGCTCTCTTAGGAGCAGAAGTCATCATCCTTAGTGGTGCTGTAGGAGAGAGCTCTGGGCTATCCCTGCCTTGGGTGCTGGGGAGGAGGGGGCAAGAAGTGTCCAAACAGACCAGGGGTGACCCAGCCCTTCTCCTGCTGGGGGTGAACGAGATGTAGCATCTTCTTCTTACAGCTACTTCCAGTCTCCACAGTCTATTCTCTTGGAGTGACCTTGTCTTTACTCAGATCCAGAGAAGCATCTTCCACCCCTTCCCAAAGGAAAAAGGAGGGAAAATCCACAGTGTTCTTTGCCTTAGGTCTTTAACTCTGCTTGTGTTTAGGGAAGAAGGTGTGAGAGTAGTTGGAGACAGAGCCTTCTCATAAGTTTCTGGAAGCTTCTGTAAAAATGTAAGAAGTAACTTCATGTCTATTATTTTCAGGTTTAAGGCCTTAGCTGAGATTCTGTAAGCCAAGGCAATTGGAGAGGGTTCAGTCAGCAAATCTTATATTAGCCTTCTGTAATCATGATCTATCGACAGTCACACATGCAGAAACTTCCCTCCCATCTCCATGCCGTTCATTCCTTCAGTCAGTCACACCTGAATTCCTTGGCTCTTGTGTTCTGCAATGGACTTAGTGTTAGGGACACAGATATGAATAAAGACCATCACCCTTGCCCTTGGAAAGCTTCAAGTCGGGTGGGGAGGTAGACCAGCTAATACATGTGATAATCCTCAAGGAGGGGAAGGGTAGGGACTTCTCTGGCTATCCAGTGGTTAGGTAGGACTCCACTGGACCTGGGTTCAGTCCCCTTTTTGAGGAACTAAAATCCCACAAGCTGTGAGGTGCAACTTCCCATTCTGCTTGACCCCCACCCCAACCAAAAAAAAAAAAGAGGGGAAGGAAAAAGGGCCATGGAGAACATGCAGGGGCACCCAGCTTGGCTGGTGGGTATCAGGGAAGGCTTTCTGGAGTAAGTGGCAACTAAGTGCATCCCAAAGGCTGAATAGAAAGTAGCTAGACAAAGCAGATCAGCATTTTAGCCAGAGGGAACAGCATATACAAAAGACTCAGAGGGCAGATAAAGGCAGGTTTGGGGAATTACAGGAAATTCAGGGTGGCTGAACCATAGAGAGCAGGTCAGGGATGGAGGGCTCGTGGATGAAGGCCAGAATCGTGGCTGGAGCTTGATTGTGAAGGGCCTGGCTCCAGGAGGGGCCTTCATCCTGAGGGCAAGGGCAAGCCCCAGAGGCCATTGACACAGCACACTTCCCAGTTAGAAAACAACCCTCGGCTGTGGGTGGAGAATGGATTCAGGAGCCTGCTAAGAGCCTGCTCCCGTGTTTTTCTAGTCTTACTTGCTATTAGCCTATTCCCTGGGAGAGGGCTGGTTGACTAGACTAGGGCCAGTCAGGACCAGAGGGAGGTAGGCAGATTCAAGAAGCGTCTCGTTTCTTATTTGCTTATTCGCACTTTTTACTATAGAAAGAGCCCCTGCCTTCGTGCGCTTACCTCAGTGTTCAGCATACCTTCTGTCCTCCTCCACAGCCACCCCAAACATTTAAAAGCCCAGATCCGAGTCCCTTAGCTCTGGGGTCAGGGCATCTGTGAGTGCAAGATGAGTTACCATGGCAACCCAGAGCAAGTTTGGGTTTGGCCTGGCAAATTGAAGGTGAGCGATGGAGGTAAGAGACGCTGTGATGAGCAGAAGAGTTTTGGCTCTGAGTCCGCCCTAACACAGGCTGGACTTGTTCTGTATGCCTAGCAACGACCTGCCAGGCTGGACAGGGAGGCGAGGCCACTTGAGAGAAAAGCCAGGTCTGAGTTCTGACCCGAGGAAGGTGTTGGGAGGGGTGGTGGTAACTATGGTAACCGGGAGAGCATGACACCATGGAGAGTGAGCCCAGGCCTTCCGGGACCTGTGGATACACATAGTGCCTGTGGTCTGAGATCTGAAGGGCAGCGTGGATGCTGAAGGTGCCAGGGCAGCAGATGGGTGATAGATGGAAGTGTTGTCTCCAGACCCAGGGGAGAGGGTTCTGGGAGGGGCTGTGGAGTTTGTGAGGGGCACTCCAGTGCTCCCCACTGGTCATGTCATCATAACCCCCTGGGCCCAGCTCTGCGGGGTCTCCTGGGTCATCTGCTGCTTCTGCGGTAAACCTCTGGGACGGAGTCCCAGCGAACCTGTCCTTCCCGCTCTCCCTCCTCGGGCCGCCCATATCCCTTTCTTCTCGTGCCCCACTCTGCTCCAGCCGTGCTAGTGCTGGTGACGCTGGAATTCTCCCCGTGTCCTTCTCCCTTTGTCCCTCTGTTGGTTATCAAGCCCCTTGTCTGGCTGTGCTGACATCATGGTGGGAAGTTTTCTTCCCAACAGTGTGTCAAAACCTGGGGAAAAAGAGCAGACAGTGGCTAGAACCCCTCCTTCAAAGTCCCCAATCTCTTCCTCCTTCCAACCCATGGGGAATTCGCCTCCTTCCTCAGTTTCCTCCTTTTGTAGGACGTGACCGTGTAGCTTGCTGGGGTGGTTGGCTGCAGGGTGAAGTTGGGAAAAACTCAGTTAGTGGGGACCCCTCTGTATGGAGAGCCCATTCCTGTGGCCTGGGGTGCACAGTCTGGGTGGAGACCTGCAGAGACTGGGGCTGTAGCCTATGATGGGTGGGGTGTGCATGTGTCTGTGTCTGCAGGATGGTTCTCTTTGGCTCATTTTGCATTTGAATTACAAACAGGGGTAAAGCTGGGGGAGTTGGGAGCAGCAGAGGGAACCTTGCAGGCAGTGGGGAGCCTGGGCAGAGGCAAGCATGAGGCTAATCATACAAGTGTTATATGTGCTGAGCAGGTGCTCACTTGGCATTGAGAGCCTTCTTAAGAGAGGACAGGCTTGATTTTGAGATGAATTCAAATCTCACACACTCACCAATAGCCCTTTGTGATAATTTGAGGTTTCCCTGGGGGCAGTAAGGACATAATTTTCAATGAACTAGCAGGAGATGGCAGAGGTGGGCCCCCCTGAGGTGATGCAGTCTCAGGTACCCATCATTTTCTTAGGAAGGCGTACAAGGTCACTAGCCTCCTAGTTCTGGCTCCCTGCTATATTGAAAGGGGGCCCCCTAAGGGGAGAGAAGGGCAGAAACTGCCTGGGGGCTCTGCACCTGAGTCTTGCAAAGGAGGGGTGAGGTGCTGGCCTCTATGCTGCACAGACCGGTGAAAAAAAAACCTCTCCCACCAGGGCTGATACGAACAAGCTGACTTCTTTTGTCTAGTAAGAATGTTAAAAAAGAAAAGGAAAAGAAACACTGATTTAACAACAAAACCACTGTTATTATTATCAATTCATAAAAGAAACAATATTTTAACAGGAAAAAGGGACTCTTCCCAGGAAGGGAATAATCTCAGAATGAAGGATAACTCTGTCCAAGAAAGAGTTTAAGACAGACGTAGTTGGAAAACTTGCATGTACGTGTGCGCAAACACACACATGCACACACACACACCCTGCATTTTTCTTGTTTTTATTTTTTCATTTTGATAAAGTCTGATGAAAGCATTTCCCTGAGATAATCCTGGTCTATATTGGTTTTGGAGCCAAGGAATCTTGAGTCGTTGGGCAGGGAGGAAGATGGGGGAGGTCTTGTCCTGCCCCACCTCCTGGGGGTTTGTAGTGCTGGGACTCCATCCCAAACAGGCCACAGTGATCCTTATAAGGCAGCTCATCTTGGACTCAGAAAAGAACTGGAGAAGCGGGAGAACAGTAATGGACTCTGAAGTTCTCCGCGGCAGGATCTCTCTCCATTCCCCCATCCTCCACATATCCTTCCCATCCCCCCATCCTCCACGAATCCTTCCCATGTTTGGCATTCCAATGGCCACTGTCATCTCCCTAAGGTCCAAGGGTTTTCCATTCTTGGAATGAAGCTCTGCCCAAGCCAAAGTCATGGCCACAACTTCCTAAAGTTCCAGCGGAGCCTGATAAACCCACATCCAAGCACCCGGAGCCGGTCGATGTGGACCCTGTCTCTCGTATCTTTGGTAGATCACTGCTCTGGTGAGGGGCTGTTAGCAGTTTCCTCACGGGGACACATGTTCTCAGTTGCATTGTTTTCAGGAACTCTTCTCATCAGTTCAGCTTTTTTATTTGTTGTTCTAAGCTGGTGACTTACATTGTCTTTATCAGCTCTTACCCTGAGTTCTGACCATCTCTCAAGTGGGAAAATGCCTGGCAAAACATCAATTTCCTCTGAATGGAGATTCTGAATTGTCCGTGAAATGAAAGCTTGTTCGCTGAAAGAGCTTTAATAGAACCACAGGCCCGAGGTTGCAGCTGAGTCACTTGGACTTTTGGTGGCCTCAGGACAAAACACCTCAGTGTTGGCGTGTGCTGCGTTGATGTGCCAGGGCAAATGTGTGGCTGTGCCTGGGAATTTACACATGGACTCACATGTACAGACCCATGGGAGCTGGGAAGACAGGACTTAGGGGAAAGAGGAAAGTCTGCCTTAAAGGGACAGTCATTTTCCTTGTCATTTGCTGCTGAAATGAGCTTTGGGTTAGAGTGGGAAAGGTTGAATCCAGTCCTAGCTCTGCCTTGATGTTGCTGTGCGTCAGGAAAAAGGGACTCTTCCCAGGAAGGGAATAATCTCAGAATGAAGGATAACTCTGTCCAAGAAAGAGTTTAAGACAGACGTAGTTGGAAAACTTGCATGTACGTGTGCGCAAACACACACATGCACACACACACACCCTGCATTTTTCTTGTTTTTATTTTTTCATTTTGATAAAGTCTGATGAAAGCATTTCCCTGAGATAATCCTGGTCTATATTGGTTTTGGAGCCAAGGAATCTTGAGTCGTTGGGCAGGGAGGAAGATGGGGGAGGTCTTGTCCTGCCCCACCTCCTGGGGGTTTGTAGTGCTGGGACTCCATCCCAAACAGGCCACAGTGATCCTTATAAGGCAGCTCATCTTGGACTCAGAAAAGAACTGGAGAAGCGGGAGAACAGTAATGGACTCTGAAGTTCTCCGCGGCAGGATCTCTCTCCATTCCCCCATCCTCCACATATCCTTCCCATCCCCCCATCCTCCACGAATCCTTCCCATGTTTGGCATTCCAATGGCCACTGTCATCTCCCTAAGGTCCAAGGGTTTTCCATTCTTGGAATGAAGCTCTGCCCAAGCCAAAGTCATGGCCACAACTTCCTAAAGTTCCAGCGGAGCCTGATAAACCCACATCCACAGCACCCGGAGCCGGTCGATGTGGACCCTGTCTCTCGTATCTTTGGTAGATCACTGCTCTGGTGAGGGGCTGTTAGCAGTTTCCTCACGGGGACACATGTTCTCAGTTGCATTGTTTTCAGGAACTCTTCTCATCAGTTCAGCTTTTTTATTTGTTGTTCTAAGCTGGTGACTTACATTGTCTTTATCAGCTCTTACCCTGAGTTCTGACCATCTCTCAAGTGGGAAAATGCCTGGCAAAACATCAATTTCCTCTGAATGGAGATTCTGAATTGTCCGTGAAATGAAAGCTTGTTCGCTGAAAGAGCTTTAATAGAACCACAGGCCCGAGGTTGCAGCTGAGTCACTTGGACTTTTGGTGGCCTCAGGACAAAACACCTCAGTGTTGGCGTGTGCTGCGTTGATGTGCCAGGGCAAATGTGTGGCTGTGCCTGGGAATTTACACATGGACTCACATGTACAGACCCATGGGAGCTGGGAAGACAGGACTTAGGGGAAAGAGGAAAGTCTGCCTTAAAGGGACAGTCATTTTCCTTGTCATTTGCTGCTGAAATGAGCTTTGGGTTAGAGTGGGAAAGGTTGAATCCAGTCCTAGCTCTGCCTTGATGTTGCTGTGCGTCCTTGCGGAAGTAACTTCATCTCTCTGAACTTCATCTGCAAAATGGATATGGAGACCACTCAGTTCAGTTCAGTCAGTTCAGTTCAGTCGCTCAGTCGTGTCTGACTCTTTGCGACCCCAGGGACTGCAGCACGCCAGGGTTCCCTGTCCTTCACCAACTCCCGGAACTTGCTCAAACTCACGTCCAACTAGTCGGTGATGCTATCCAACCATCTCATCCTCTGAAGAAGAAGGCAATTGTTCACCCCCTGCCTTCAATCTTTCCCAGCATCAGCGTCTTTTTCAACGAGTCTGTTCTTTGCTTTGAGTGGCCAAAGTATTGGAGTTTCAGCTTCAGCATCAGTCCTTCCAGTGAATATTCAGGACTGATTTCCTTTAGGATTGACGGAGACCTCTAGAGACCCTGTATGTATGGAATGCTGCAGTCAGTCTTTAAGGCAGGAAACAGAATCCTCTAGGTATTTCAAGCAGAAAGGGATTTTATACAGAGAATGAGGATGTCACAAAATCCTTGGAAGAGTAAAGGAAGTTGAAGACTCTGGGTAGGAGAACTGCCCCATCAGGGTTGCCTCTATGTCCCCATCACAGCCCAGCCCACTGTTGACTTGGTGACATGACCGTGGGCCCTGGAGCCCTGCCACCACCGGCACCTGTGTCTGCCTGGCCCTGCTTGCCTGACTATGACTCTGCAGAGATGTGGCTGCCCCTGGGGGTGGCTCTCTCCAGATTTGGCAAAAATGCCTCTGATCAGCAGAACCTGATGGTCTGGAAGAGTGGTTTCTCACCTTGCCAGCTCTGGATGAAATGACAATGGAGAATCAACTGGAACATCTAGCACAGCCCTTTTTCTCCACGGTTCATGACTCTGCTGGCCAGATTATTAGCAGAGACACCAGACCATCAAAGTTGTTCTTGGCTTTGCCACATTTTGCCCAGCCTCCTGAGTGGCTCCCAGCTCCAAAGGGATGAAGTGCCCTGCCTGTCAGGGCGCTGGGCTTGGATGCCCCTTGAGGTCTGCTTCTGACCTTGGCTTTCTGTGGGAGTGGATGGATTAAGAATTTCCAATTGCTTTCTCTTCCCTTAGTTCCCAGTGCCCTAACTCCCTCCCTCATGTGAGGCTGAAAAACAGGATTTGGAGGACTGAGAAGTTCAGAAGGATCTTGAGGAAGAACTCGAGAGTTCTCTTCTGGAGTCACATGGCCAAGGCCTTGGCCCATATCTCAGGACGAATGGCCCCCTCCTTAGCTGGGAGAGGAGCTGAGCTCCTCGGGTCTCTGCCTGGAGCAAGGATGGAGGGGGCCACCTCCATTCCCTGGCTCTTCCCTGCTGTCTTGACAAGGAAAGGGACATGAGCAGAAAGGAGGATGGGAGGCTGGCTGCTGCTGCTGCTGGTAGGTCACAAGGAGAAGGGGACAGGCGAAGGAATAGAATTTTATTCATTGTTCATGGGAAACTTCCCTGTGTCTGCATCGCTTCTCTAAATTGGCACTGATTGCACCCTCCCTCCCCACTCCTGTCAGTGGAGCTGCAGGGAGGGAAGATGCCAGGGAGTGAGGAGACACAGCTTCTTCAAAAGCTGAGCTCCAGATCAAGAGAGGCGGGGAGTGGAGGAAGTAGGAGAGGGTGGCTGGGTGGCGCTGGTGGGGACCTGGCAACACCGGGCAAATCCAGTCTCTTTCCCCAGTGTGTCCTTAGGATTTTATCCATGGAAACTTATGGAAAAAGGCCCGGGAACAGGCTAGTTTTTCTAAAGATGGCTTCATTTGCAGGTGAGCAGCAATTAAGCTTTCGAGCACCTGGATGGCAGTGTGTCTGGCTGCAAACTTGACCCTTTGGAACAACGATGGGCCTTGCAGGGTGCACTGTTGGTTCTCCAGATGGGATGTTCCTCTTGAGAAGGCACCCAGAGACCATCCACACTTTTTGATGAGGAACTTTATGGGCTGAAAAAGAGAGCCCAAGGCTCTTCCTGGACACGAGGCTCCCAAGAAGCAGGAGGGTCTGTGTATTTTAGTGGAAAGTTCTTCAGTCTGTTTGGGCAGGAGACATGGCTTTGTCTTGACTCAATCACTTTCCCTCTTGGCTAGATGTTTCCATACCTGTCTGGTGATGTAATGGCCATCACTGAAGGCCTTTTTGACTCTGATGGTCTGTAATCTCAGGTCTTCTGCTCCTTTCCCAGGGGTGTGTGATCTTCCCCTTCTGGTCTCAGAGTGAGGCTCAGTTGCCTCCACACTCTTTTCTCAGGCAAATGCAGGGGTGGTCCCTGCATGTCAAAAAGACCCCATTTGGCTATAGGGAAAGAGCCCGGATGTTCGCTGCATACAACCTCCGGTGTTGTTATTCAGCAGGAAGAAAGACCAGAAAGAAAGCAAAGGGAAAAGATATTGTTTGGGTACAATCTGTGTTTGCAATTTTCCACATCGGTTCTTTTTATGAACGCTCCAAAAACAAGACAACAGCAGTGGCTGATTCAATATGCACCATGCAGGAAAACAATAAGGAAAAAAAAGAAGGGTTTTTAATAAGCACTTGGAAAGCCTTTAATTAAATCTCGGGCTCTGTTTGGAAAACAAGAATCTCATTTAGTGCTTTTGCCCCGGCACTCCCTAACATCTGCACCCGTGTTTTCTGCCGGGCAATTACGGCATCCTCTGTGGCTTGATTAACAAATACAGGTGTGGACTCTGGAGGGGGATCCCAGGATGGAAGGAGAGGTGGACTGGGAAACTTGGCGCTCACCCTAACAGGTGTCGGAGACCTAGGGGAGGAAGAGGCTTAGGGCACGGGAGAGGAGAGAGGAAGATGCTCAGGTGGTATCTCCCCCCTGCTCTTCTTGGAGTTGGATTTCACCAAGGACCCCAGGGGTCAAGGGCTCACTGAAGGCTCCTCTAGCCTAGGATTCAGGGGCTTTAAAAAAGATGATCAGGGGGATGGGATGGGGAGGGAGGTGTGAGGGGAAGTTCTGGATGGGGAACATATGTGCGCCTGTGGCTGATTCATGTCGATGTTTGGCAAAAACCACTACAATATTGTAAAGTAATTATCCTCCAATTAAAATAGATTAATTAATTGAAAAAAGTTTAAAAAGATAATCAGAGGAAGAAGGGACATTTTAATAAGGGAATGGGAACCCCAAGTCAGTGGGAGTTGTGTCCACAGGTAAATTTTTAGGAAATGTACAAAGTGGCATAGGAAGGGCATAGCTCCTATACTTCAAGTAGTTCACAATCGCCTTTTTGGGACTTCACTGGTATGTCCAGAGGCTAAGACTCCAGGTTCCCAATGCAGGGGGCTGGGTTCGATCCCTGGTCAGGAAACAATCCCTTGTCAGGTTAGATCCCACAAGGTAGACCTGGCACAGCGAAATATATACATACATACATAAAAAATATGGGCTTCCCTGGTGGCTCAGTGGTAAAGAATCCGCCTGCCAATGCAAAAGATGCAGGTCTGATCCCTGAGTCAGGAAGACCCCTGGAGAAGGAAGTGGCAACCCACTCCAGTATTCTTGCCTGGGAAATCCCATGGACGGAGGAGTCTGGTGGACTACAGTCCATGGGGTTGCAAGAGAGGCAGACTTAATGACTAATGACTAAACAACAACAGTAAGAACAAATAAAATTGCCTCCTTGACTGTAAGACTCCAGCTGTCCTATGGAAATGCCACCCTCCCATCCCAGCCGCCTTATTATGGTACCATTTGTTACTACACAGTCGCTAGGGGCCAGGCACCTGCTGGGCTCTGCCCTCCACTCATTTCCTTGTGTCCCTCAACAGTGGCTGGAATGCTGAGGTATCCAGCTTTGTTTTCTGGGTGAGAAATTTGAGGCACAGAGGTTAAAAACACCTGCAGGAATATGTAGCTGGTGGGAATGGACCAGCTCTGAACCCAGGCCATCGCTGGCCTTGGTCCCCTTGCTTGTTTATCAGAGACATGTTCTCTCTTTCCCTTCGTCCAGTCTCTCTGGGTGCTTGCTTCCCAGGTGTTTTAGCCGAGTGCCTGCAGGGAGAGCAGAGGATGCAACTCGGTCGGGATTGGGTTGGGGTGGGGCTGGGATCCCACTCCTGGAGCCCAGAGTCCCAGGGATGTGATGTCAGGGAAAGAAATGGGGAAGCAGCTTGATTCAGAGCAACGTTAGGGTTTGCTGTGAAAGGAGCTGCTTCTGTGCAGAGCAGGGCCTGCCATCTTGAGCAAAGGTCCTGACATGTAAACCTTTTCCTAGAAAGCTTTTGCAAACCTAATGTCTTATGCAAATGTTATGTACAATATGTGAAGTGTTATCATGTCTGACTCTTTGTGACCCTATGGACTGTAGCCCGCCAGACTCCTCTGTCCATGGGATTCTGCAGGCAAGAATATTGGAGTGGGTTGTCCTGACCTCCTCCAGGGGATCTTCCTGACCTAGGGATCGAACCTGTGTTTCCCATTGCAGGCGGATTCTTTACCATCTGAGCCACCAGGGAAGCCTCGTTAGGTACCATGAGGACATGTATTATTGGTGGGTGCTCTGTCAGGAAGCATGGCTCAGGTTGGCAGTGCCAGAGGGCTGAGAGAACCTGGTTACTTCGGTGTCTTGTGTTTATTTACTGATTGCCTCAGTTTCCAATGCTCTGAAGCAGAGCCTGGGTCTTTTGGAAAAGTCTGGCCTTTCCTTTCCATCACCATGCGACCTTCAGCAAAGGATTTTCCCTCCCTGAGTCTCAAAGACAGATGGATTTCCTTGTTAGAAGTTGTGTCCAACTCCACGGTGCTACCTTATGGCTTCGAGCTCTGCCGCGCCTCTTGTGGCTGCGTCTCAGCTCTAGCCAGAAGCTGGCTCTGGCCCCTTCCTTCCCAGCTCCCCCCAAAAGTGCTGAGGGTGCTACCCCCCACGCCAGCTGGAAGTTGCCCTGCTGGTGTGTGTGTTCATGGTGACTCCTGTGCCCAGTGCCAGATTCCTGGAGGAGGACTGAGATTCTAAAGCAGCCAAGCCCCTCGCCATCACTTGGCGTAAGCTTTTCTCACTTCCTGAAATGAAGAGAAGGGAAGCTTCTGATGTGCTGCTCACTGGCTGCCTCTTCTGCTGTTGAGACTCTGTTCTCTGTTGTGATTGCGGCTGTTGGGACAACAGCTACTGAAATGTTGCCTGTATGGACTGGACAAAGTGAAGGGGGAGAGGAGGAGGAGCAGGGGGAGGGTGAGGAGAAGAGAGAGAGAAAGTGAGCATTACCAAACTGGGAAGTCAATTTATATCCTTGGGACCAACTGACTTCACAATATCTCCTGCCATCAGGAAGCCAATGCGCATGGTGAAAATCCACAGAAGACGAGAGCAGGTCATTTCTTTAATGCTAGGGCATTCTGCTTGATGTGGTCTGGAGGAGGTGAAACAGCTAGCCATTAACCTTTAATACTAGTTCCAAACTTTAGGAAGCACCTGAGTATGTCATTAATATCACGACCTTACTTGAAGGGCGTAATTTCTCCAGGAAGCTCTGATAAAAAGCAAAAACATGAGTTCATTTATTCTCACTTCCAAGCCTTATTTTTCAGATTCAAACACAGAGTCCAGGAAGATCACAGCATGTTAATGGTGAAATCAAGTTTCTGGTTCCAAGCCATTGCTCCTTCATTGAAATTCCTTAACTCAGTAGGATCTTGAATTTAAGCCTTTTTTGAGAGACTGTGTTACCAGGACATCTTAGCACAGGCAGAAGATGATTCTTATTCATTTGTTTTTGTTGTTGTTCAGTCCCTAAATTGTGTCCAATTCTTTGAAACTGCATGGATTGCAGTATGCCAGGCTTCCCTGTCCTTCACTATCTCCTGGAGTTGAGCAAACCCTTGTCCACTGAGTCAATGATGCCATCCAACCATCTCATCCTTTATTGCTCTAAACTCCTCTTGCCCTCAGTCTTTCCCAGCATCAGGGTCTTTTCCAGTGAGTCGGCCATCAGGTGGCCAAAGTGTTGGAGCTTTAGCATCAGTTCTTCAATGAATTTTCAGGGTTGATTTCCTTTAGGATTGACTGGTTGAATCTCCTTGTTGTCCAAGGGACTCTTAAGAATCTTCTCCAACACCACAGTTTGAAAGCATCAATTCTTTGGTGCACATACCTTCTTTATGGTCTGTACGTGACTACTGGAAAAACTGTAGTTTAACTACATGGATCTTTGTTGGCAAAGTGAAGTCTCTGCTTTTTAATACACTGTCTAGATTGGTCATCGCTTTTCTTCCAAGGATGCTAAACTACTGGTAGGGCTGGTTGATGTTTTTGGTGAGAGTCGTGAAGCAAATCTGGTGGCCCAAGGTCCTTCAAGCATGGTTCAGGTGGGAAGCTGTTTTAAGCTATGGCATCGGCACTGCTTGCTGAGCCTGACTGCCAAGTTCTTCTTAGGCTCTTGCATATTGTCTTCACTGAGTATTTATAAAGGATCCAACCATGACCTAGGCAAAGCCCCGCCCTTGATGAGTGCTCTGGACAGAACAGCACATGACTTGGACGTTAGACATACCTGCAGTAATGAAGGCCAAGATTTACGAGATAGCCAGGGGCTTTGATCTCTGACCACCCCCTCTCCATATCTACCCCCAACAGGACCATGAGAAATTACTTTTCTGTGATTCCTGAGGGTAGTTAGAGGTAATGAGCTGAAATCAGAAGTAATTCTACTTCCAGTATTAGTGCCTTTGGGGAAGCAAGTTTGAAAGCAAGATCGAAAGCCATCAAACTAGTGTAAGGGAACACAACATGCTGCCAATATTCTCTGGGGGAGGCTGGGCTTTCATAGAATCTTTTTTTGTCCTCCCTGGGGAAGTAAAGGCCACTCTGCCAACCATTTAGGTGCCAGGTTTTGGATATACGAGATGCTCACTGTGGCTTCTACTGGCTTTGGATTGTAGATCAACAAGCTTTTAGCTGCCAAGTAGTGCAGACAAGCATGTGCCTTTTGGGGGATGACTCTGAGCAGACCTCACAATGTAGCAGAGAGAAGGAGACAGCAGAGAAATGAGCAACAGGACTTTATCAGGTGGCGCCTGAGCTGGATACCGCTGATGTCCCTTCTCCACACGCATGTCTGGGCTTCTGTGAATCTGTAAGAAGTTGAGTAGGAAGGGGGAGAGAGATAAATAGGAGATTGATGTATGGGGTGAGATACGGGAACAGGAGAGTGTCAGTTTCCCAGGGTCACTGGGCCCTTCCTCTCTGCCCCCTGCTGCTCCCATCAGGCACTGAGAATGAACTCCAGTTGGATGCTGAGGCCAAGGCCGGTTTCTAACTCTGGAGGCAGCTCTGATGGACTGAGCAGCAGCTTCTCAGCTGATGCTTCATGGATCAGGGTCTACTGCCTACCACTGTATGGATAGGAGGCCACATGCAGTGACCCCACAGCTTCCCAAACAGCATATACCAGGAAGGTCAGCTGCTTGCAGAGTCCAGAGCGTGGAAAGCCTCACAAAAAATTGAGCAGAGTAATTTGAACTACTCTGCGTCAACAGGGCAAACTATTTATGGCAAATCTTCCAAAATGCAGGGTGCAGGAGAATTGTCCAAGTGGTGTCCAGATGCTCATCCCCAGAGATTCTGATTCAGCAGGTCTGCATTAAAAAAATTTTTTTTAATTAATTAAATTATTACTCCTTTATTTTGGCTGTGCTGGGTCTTCATTGCTGCATACGGGCGGCCTCTAGTTGCAGCGAGTGGGAGATCCTCTCTAGCTGCGGTGCGTCGGCTTCTCACTGTGGTGGTTTCTCTTGTTGCCACGCACAGGCTCTAGGTTCATGGGCTCAGTAGTTGTGGCGCACGGGCTTAGTTGCCCTGAGGCATGTGGGATCTTCCCAGACCAAGAATCAAACCTGTGTCCCCTGCATTAGCAAGTGAATTCTTAACCACCAGACCACAGGGGAAGCCCTGGTGTGCATTTGGAACAAGCTCTCTAGTTGGTGCTGAACAAACCACAGCATGTCGTTCCTTCCTGTGTCGTGGAGCCCCGGACTTTGGGACCATTGGGGCTCTCCTTTGACTGCCTCCTTAGTGAAAGATGTCCTTTGTGCCTGGCATGGGGAGGGGGCTGTGGGCTGTGACTTTTCCTGCTCCTTAGGACTCAGTTTTTCTAGACTATGCCTGGTTTTAAAGGCCTTCCCATAACAAAACTAGAACCAGGGCCTCCATCACTTATCTCTTCCTTGACTTGTCCTTCCTGAGTGCTCTTATCTCACCCTCCAGGCTTAAGTTTGGGAAAAGTAACTGCCCAGGTTGGCTATAGCAGCCCAAACTTGGACTTTCCCATCCTCATCATGGAGTCCCTTCTTAACTAGAACAGTTCCTCCCTGTCAAGCCTGTCTCCACTTTCCTCTTGGCTCTGATGCAAGGACTTACATGAACAGGTTATAGTGAAGACTCTGGCCATTTGGGAAGCAAACTCCTTTGTGGGAGATTCAGAATGATGCCTTCCCTATGCCTTTCATGTTGACAATGTGCTGGCCGAGGGTGGAGCATGGGTCTCATATCCACGGTCCCTCCTTGGAGGGCAGAGGGTTGGCAAGGAGGTTCACGGACACAGTGGTTCATGGAGATACTGTCTGTTGTAGAAGAGGGGATGAGGAACCATGATCATGAACCCTGCTGGCACAGCTTCCTCAGTGCTGGGCCCTGTCTGGCCTTAGACAAGTCCCCATGTCAAAGGTCTGAAGGCAGAAGAACCTGCTATGGGAGATTCTATAGAGTGCCTCTTGGGATGTCCTTAGAGCTTTGCTAGCCTTTTGCAGCCTCCCCAGAGTCCCAGACTGGTCTCTGGGTATGCACGGAGGAGTTAAAGAACTGTTAAACAAGGACTCTTCCCAAGGAAAGGAACCCACCTTCTTGAGCTGTCTGAACACCACGTTGACTTATGGATTGTTCTAGTGCAATAGATTGAAGAGTTGGCTCTTGATGCATTTGAGAATCGATGTGTTCTTGTTCAGTTGCTAAATTGTGTCTGACTTTTTGCGACCTCATGGACTGCAGCATGCCAGACTTCCCTGTCCTTCACTATCTCTTGGAGTTCACTCAGATTCATGTCCACTGAGTTGATGATGACATTCAACCATCTCATTCTCTTAACTGCTTCTCCTCCTGCCCTCAATCTTTCCCAGCATCAGAGTCTTTTCCAATGAATTGGCTCTATGCATCAGGTGGCCTAGTAATAGAGCTTTAGCTTCAGCATTGGTCCTTCCAATGAATATTCAGGGTTGATTTCCTTTAGGATTGACTGGTTGGATCTCCTTGCTTTCCAAGGGACTCTCAAGAGTCTTTACCAGCACCACAGTTCAAAAGCATCAATTCTTTGGCAATCAACCTTCTTTTTCATTCAACTCTCTTATCTGTACGTGACTACTGGAAAAACCATAGCTTTGACTACATAGATCTTTGTTGGCAAAGTGATGTCTCTGCTTTTTAATATGCTGTCTAGGTTTGTCATCGGAGAAGGCAATGGCACCTCACTCCAGTACTCATCCCATGGATGGAGGAGCCTGGTAGGCTGCAGTCCATGGGGTTGCGAAGAGTTGGACATGACTGAGTGACTTCAATTTCACTTTTCACTTTCATGCATTAGAGAAGGAAATGGCAACCCACTCCAGTGTTCTTGCCTGGAGAATCCTAGGGGTGGGGGAGCCTGGTGGGCTGCTGTCTATGGGATAGCACAGGGTAGGACACGACTGAAGTGACTTAGCAGCAGCAGCAGCAGCAGCAGCAACAGGTTTCTCATAGTTTTTCCTCCAAGGAACAAGCAACTTTTAATTTCATGACTACAGTCACCATCCACAGTGATTTTGGAGCCCAAGAAAATGAAGTCTGTTACTGTTTCTATTGTTTCCCCATCAGTTCAGTTCAGTTCAGTTCAGTCCAGTCGCTCAGTCATGTCCGACTCCTTGGGACCCCATGAATTGCAGCATGCCAGGCCTCCCTGTTCATCACCATCTCTCATAGTTCACTCAGACTCACATCCATAGAGTCCGTGATGCCATCCAGCCATCTCATCCTCTGTCGTCCCCTTCTCCTCCTGCCCCCAATCCCTCCCAGCATCAGGGTCTTTTCCAATGAGTCACCACTTCGCATGAGGTGGCCAAAGTACTGGAGCTTCAGCTTCAGCATCATTCCTTCCAAAGAGATCCCAGGGTTGATCTCCTTCAGAATGGACTGGTTAGATCTCCTTGCAGTCCAAGGGACTCTCAAGAGTCTTCTTCAACACCACAGTTCAAAAGCATCAATTCTTTGGCGCTCAGCCTTCTTCATAGTCCAACTCACATCCATACATGACCACAGGAAAAACCATAGCCTTGACTAGATGGATATATTTGCCATAAAGTAATGGGACCAGATGCCATGATCTTAGTATTTTTGAATGTTGAGTTTTAAGCTAGCTTTTTCACTCTCCTCTTTCACCCTCATCAAGAGCATCGACACTTGCATTTAAATAGGTGGGCCACATTATTTTAATGTCTCAGTTTGCTTCCATATAAAATAGAAAAATATTCCTGAATAATCATCTTGGTATTATTAATACTGTTGCATTCAACAAGTAGTTTAGAGCATGGACTTGTGAGCTGTGTTTAATGTCTTTAGGGGTATAGAATCCATGCCTTTGTGGAGCTCATGTCCTAAAAAGGGAAAGAAAAAAACATATCAGTAATATTTAAAATGTCAGAATGTGCTATATTTCAGGTAGAGAAGTAAAGCAGGAATGGAAGGTAGGATTCTAGCAGAAAGAGTGGGACTGTTTTTTAGGGTGTGGTCAGGGAAGGCCTCACTGATTACTGAAAGATGTAAGGGAGAAAGCCACATGAAGATTTTTGGAGAAAGTTTCTAAACCTAGGAAATAGCAAATGAATGGGCTCTGAGGCAGGAACAGTAACAAGAGGAATAGCAACATCAAAGCCATTTATGGGAACTCTGTATGTTCCTTGGGCTTCCCTGGTATCTCAGATGGTAAAGAATCACTTTATTTTTCAGTCCTCACTAATTCAACATTATAGGTACTATTATCACCTCCATTTTGCAAGAGAGGGAGGTGATGTAACTTGCCCAAGGTTATACAGCTTCAAGGTGGAGGAGCTTAGTCCAGACAGCCTGACTCCAGGACCTGCCCTCTTAGTCATCAAATGAAAGAAGGTGGGGAGGAATTTGAAGCTGTTGTCAAATGCAATCAGGTTCTTAGAAGGAGGAGGAATCTGTGTACATATGTAGCTTTCCTTTCTCTTCTTCTACTGGTTAATCAGTGAATATGTTAGTATAACACAGTCAGTCTTCATGGAGACCCAGACATCGTGACCCTGAGTGGACACTAGGGAAGAAGCATCAGAGACAAAAGAAAGAGCCAGAGCACCGTGGCTGACTGTGAGAGGATGCTTGTATTTTCCTGACTGCCCTTTCTGGGGTTCTCTCCCTTCTCCTGCCTTAGGAGCTGGCCATGGTGCTGAATGCTGATGTCCTGAGTGCTTGGGGGTGTCTTGTGTGACTGGTAATTTTAGCTGGGGCAGCAGTCAGCGTAGGGGCTGTTTGTGTGCCTGATACAGGATGTATTTTGATGTGGACAGGTGGGGAGAGCTGAAAGAAAGAAGGTGTAGCAGGAGGGAGGGGTGACTAGCCCATTTCTGGTTCTAAGATTGGCCCATGGTGAACTAAACATAATGGTCTTTGTGGTCCAGTCCTGGGGTGATGTTTGCTAGGTGGCTGTGCCAGAGTCACAACTGGGAGCACCCACCAGCCTCCCTACCATCCAGCAGTGATTACTGTTTGCATCAGCGAAGCTACTTTTTCTGTGACCCCAGATCATGTGCATTTCCACCTCTGTGCTTTGATTTTGTTTCTCCATCCAGGAATGTTTAAAATCTGACTTAAATCACCATTGACTGCCTGAAACCACATTAACTTTTTCTTTTTTGGAAGTACGATTTTGTGTGTAGCTTATTTCACACATTATAACAGTCACTTGTTCTTAGTCTGTTGGCTAATTGACATTTTCTTGAGGCCACAGAAGATATTCTTCATACCTTTTGTAGCTTCACTGGACAGTTCTGGGTATATGATTCACAAAACTCATATAGGGTTTATTAGGTTCACAGAAATATCAGATCCTTTTTGGTCTTTGTGTCTTTCAAAAGCTCCTTTCAGCTTTCCTGGATTTCTTTTGCACAAGAGTCATGCCAGGCTTTGTAGGGCTAAAATCTCAAATTTTAGCTGATTTTTTTACAAAGTCAAATAGCCATGTATATATTGGGCATTATAGAGGAGGGAAAATGAAATGGGGCTGAATGATGAGGATTCAAGAGTGGGCAAAATAAAAAGCATAGCATTTATGCTTCTTAGCAGGGAGAGTAACTGTGTTGCATTTTCTGGGTTAATTATGAAAACCGTAAATTGCTTTGGCTTGTCTCAAACTGCTGTCCCAGATGACAGCCTGCCAGGTTACTGATATTCTATGGATACACAGATCAAGCCCTTGAGTAGCAGGCATTTAACCATGTGTTTTTAAAAAAGTAGAATGAGATGGACATATATACATTCAGTTTAGCTCAGTTCAGTTGTTCAGTCGGGCCTGACTCTTTGTGACCCCCTGAATCGTAGCATGCCAGGCCTCCCTGTCCATCACCAACTCCCGGAGTTCACTCAAACTCATGTCCATCGAGTCAGTGATGCCATCCAGCCATCTCATCCTCTGTCGTCCCCTTCTCCTCCTGCCCCCAATCCCTCCCAGCATCAGAGTATTTTCCAATGAGTCAACTCTTCACATGAGGTGGCCAAAGTACTGGAATTTCAGCTTCAGCATCATTCCTTCCAAAGAAATCCCAGGACTGATCTCCTTCAGAATGGACTGGTTGGATCTCCTTGCAGTCCAAGGGACTCTCAAGAGTCTTCTCCAACACCACACTTCAAAAGCATCAATTCTTCAGTGCTCAGCCTTCTTCACAGTCCAACTCTCACATCCATACATGACTACTGGAAAAACCATAGCCTTGACTAGATGGACCTTAGTTGGCAAAGTAATGTGTCTGCTTTCCAATATGCTATCTAGGTTGGTCATAACTTTTCTTCAAAGGAGTGAGTGTCTTTTAATTTCATGGCTGCAATCACCATCTGCAGTGATTTTGGAGTCCCCCAAAATAAAGTCTGACACTGTTTCCACTGTTTCTCCATCTATTTCCCATGGAGTGATGGGACTGGATGCCATGATCTTCGTTTTCTGAATGTTGAGCTTTAAGCCAACTTTTTTTACTCTCCTATTTCACTTTCATCAAGAGACTTTTTAGTTCCTCTTCACCTTCTGGCATAAGGGTGGTGTCATCTGCATATCTGAGGTTATTGATATTTCTCCCAGCAATCTTGATTCCAGCTTGTGTTTCTTCCAGCCCAGTGTTTCTCATGATGTACTCTGCATATAAGTTAAACAAGCAGAGTGACAACACTATATATAAAATAGATAATAAAGACCTACACTGTAGCACAGGGACCTCTTCTCAATACTCTGTAATGACATATATGTGAAAAGATGCTGAAAAAAGAGTGGCTATACATATATATATATAACTGATTTATTTTGTTGTACAGCAGAAACTAACACAACATTTTATTTATTAATTTTTTAAAATATAAATTTATTTATTTTAATTGGAGGTTAATTACTTTACAATATTATATTGGTTTTGCCATACATCAACATGAATCTGCCACAGGTATACACATAACACAACATTTTAAGTCAATTACTGCTGCTGCTGCTAAGTCGCTTCAGTCATGTCTGACCCCATAGATGGCAGCCCACCAGGCTTCCCTGTCCCTGAGATTCTCCAGGCAAGAACACTGGAGTGGGTTGTCATTTCCTTCTCCAATGCATAAAAGTGAAAAGTGAAAGTGAAGTCGCTGTGTCTTGTCTGACTCTTCGAGACCCCATGGATTGCAGCCTGCCAGGCTCCTCCGTCCATGGGTTTTTCCAGGCAAGAGTACTGGAGTGGGGTGCCATCACCTTCTCCATATACTCCAGGTCAAAGAACTAAAACCAGAAGGTCATATCTACTTTCTAAAAAATGTATAGTTGATTTACTCCAGTAAAATTTTTTTAAGAAAGTAGATGTGACCTTATTGTTTTAGTTCTTTGACCTGGATATTTGAGTAGAGCCAGTGAGCACTATCCTGCTTTGGAGGAATCCAGATGTATATCTTCTTGGAGCCAGAGAGAAAGGGGCAGAACGGAAGCAGGGCTACCAAAAGGCATGTCCCCTTCCCTACCAGATCTGGCCCACGTGGTGATCCAGGTAAATCCTGCCCGTATCTTTTGCCACCATCTTTCTCGGGAACTTGGCAGCTGCTTTTGTACCTTGGACATCGACGACATCCTAAGTAACAGAACTTTTTCTCAGTTCTGGGAGAAACTTGCAGATGTTTGATGACTGTGGGGGTATCACAGAAAAAGCATTAAACTTTCCAGCATGGCTGGACCAAATATTAATCATCTGTCTGCCAGGCATCTCAGTGAGCAGGAAGGAGAGGATGAATTGGAGAGTGTGATGAGAGCCTGAGAGATAGCCTTTCAGGAGCTAGTGGAATGAAGAGTGGAGGGAGACAGGAGGAGGGAATGATGAGAAGATAGCAGATCAACTGGGGAGGAAAGTGAAAGAAATAAAAGAAGGCATATGGAAAAAATGAAGGGAGAGGGGTGAGAATGCAAGAGAGATGTGAAAATTCTTTAAATAGGATAAGATTCTGGACAAGTGGAATATCATTACAGATACTTCTACACAGAGAAGTATAGGAGAGGAGATAGCAGAAAGAGGAAGGAGAAAAAAAAACCCCAAGGATGGACATAATGCTAGACTGAGAACAGACAGCAGAGGCAGACACATGCGGATGAAAAGGAAATGAATATTCCAGGGCCTTAAGAAACCAGAGACTGCAGATATTGTGACATCAACAGAAGGCAGAGACTGCAAGACAAAAGGCAACTTAAACCATTTTCTGGTCTGTTAAGTCACCCACGGCAGCACAATGTGCTGGGAAATGATGTCTGCCTGTGATCATTGTTTACTCAGAAAGCCGGCTGACACAAGATGAAATTAACACAATAGGATGGAAAATTGCTAATAAAACAAAAATCCCTGCCGTTCGACTCTCATAGCCTAATTATTCAGCACGTTACTCACTAATGGCACAAGACATTACCATGCTAATGTGCAGACTGCATATGCCAGAGGAGGAAGGATTTGGGGGACTTCCACCCTCTGCCAATGGAGAAGTTTCCTAACCCCAGATGGAAGACGGTTAAGATGAGCAGGGCGCTGGTGGCCAAGGAGAGGAGGCAGACGTAGACGCTTCCAGACTCCGGCAGGAATTAGAGCCGTGGGCTTGTTCCTCTGCACCAATCACAGCGCCACGGGCCCTTCCCATCAAGCTGCTCTCTGCATCCACCAGGTGCTCCTCTCATTTGAGGGTCACATTACTGAGGGTGATTAAGTTTTGCACACAAACGACAAGAAGCAAAAGCTGTCTCTCAGCTTTCTTTCTTTCAGCTTTGCTTTCTCTGTTACTTGGCATTCTCTCATCACTCTCTGACTCAAATCAAACGGGGTTAATTTACACTTGTTGCTGTTTTTACTTGTAAATCTGCTCTGCTAAAAGGTATTCTTTTTTCTGGACACACCTGTGGTGTGTGGGAGCTTAGTACTCCAACCTGAGATCGAACCCACAGCCTTTGCAATGGAAGTGTGGAATCTTAACCATTGGACTGCCAGGGAAGTCCCTTAAAAGATATTCTGACTGTCCTTGACAAAGTAAAAAGACGTGGAGTCAGGGATCATGCCTTCTACTTCCTTAGAAGCTCCTTATTCTCTCTATCCATGCATCTGTGGATCCAGGCATCCATTCAACATTGATTGCTTGACTATTCCTGAGCCACCTGATGGAATGCAAAGAAAAATAGAGACCAGCGTTTTCCTCAAGATACTCATGGGCTCTTGGTGGGGCATAGGGTATGCATATGGCAAAGCTGTTCAACCAAGGAAAGGCTGAAAGCGTGTCCACAGCTTGTCCCATAGTCATGAAAGATGTGAGCAGGGCTCTACCTCTGGAGGAGTCATTCTGTCTTTTTTCAGCCTTTGGTGATCCTGGAACCTTGACCCATTTCCAGGGTGAGCAGTTTGAGGACAGAAGGGCTCTCTGAGTGGGTGTGTGTTTCTTGAGTCTGTCTCCCCCTCTATGATAGTCTCAGGTAGTGTAGCGTTAGTCTCTTTGTCTTCTCCCATGGAAGGTGAGAACTTTTTCTAACAAGAAGCTTATCTGATGTCAATATGTGAGCTCAAAATGTCTATTTCCTATCAGTTTATGTGGCTGAAATACAGTGGCCAAGGTGCCTGGTTCGTGGTAGCCAGGTGACCTAGGTTGGATCAATCAACATCTTTCTGGTTCTTGTCCTGGAACCATGGAAGAAGTATTCTCTGTCTCTCTCTGTCCTGACAGAAATGTCTGAGGTAGATTGAACTCCCTAAATTCAGAGGTGCAAGTTTAGAGGCCCAGTTTTGTAGCCTAGGGGAGACAATGACCTGAGAATGAAATCAACATAGAAATGCAAAGTCAGAGGACAGAGAAAGAGAGAGAAATCTAATGATTTCAAATCAATCCTTGAATCTAGACATTTCTGAAATGAGGCCTGCCTTTCAGATTTCTGGTTGCACAGACCAGTTCATTCCTTTTTCTTTTAAAGTGGTTGGAATTAAATTTTTGTCACACACACATCAAATAGTCCTTAGTAATACCCTTTCTTCCACTGATCTCGGGTTTAGAGTGTAGAATGCGTTCTTGGCCACCATGAACAGAACAAAACTTCACGGTTCCTTACAACTAATGTGTCCTTTGGTCTCCTGTCGTCTCCTTTGGTGGCAGCAGGTGAAGAGACAGGTCAAGCAGCTTGCTGAGCAGTACTCAGTGGAGTGAAATCCAGGGCCAAGGTCCTTGATCTTCTCACCGACAAAGGCTTTTTGAAACACACATTTTTCTCGGCCTCCCTTCTGTCTCTCTCTGGACTTTTCCCCTCTTGTAAATTGACACAGAGGCTATGAAGCTGAGGGAGAGCCTTGTAATAAAGACCTAGGTTTTCCAGGAGAGGTTTCAGAGTGTGGGAGCTATTAAGTGGGTGGAGCTTGCCTGAAGTAGAGCGAGGCCACCAGCAGGGATTAGAGGGCTGGTGGAAGCTCTGTCTTTGAGCGTCAGTGTTTTCTTACACACTGGCTTGAAGTTCCCCATGCACAAGGGTCTTGCCCTGTGTCCTTTTGAAGACATTGGGTGGGGATGGGAATAGGAATCAGGGCGTGGTAGTCAATAGGTAGTCTAGGCACATGGATACTATGCTAAGTTGCTTTAGTCATGTCCAACTCTTTTTGACCCTGTGGACTGTAGCCCACCAGGCTCCTCTGTCCATGGAATTCTCCAAGCAAGAATACTGGAGTGGATTGCCATGCCCTCCTCCAGGGGATCTTCCAGACCCAGGGATCAAACCTGCTGCTGCTGCTACTGCTGCTAAGTCACTTCAGTGGTGTACAGCTCTGTGTGACCCCATAGACGGCAGCCTACCAAGCTCCCCCATCCCTGGGATTCTCCAGGCAAGAACACTGGAGTGGGTTGCCATTTCCTTCTCCAATGCATGAAAGTGAAAAGTGAAAGTGAAGTCACTCAGTTGTATCCGACTCTTAGCAACCTCATGGACTGCAGCCTACCAGGCTCCCCCGTCCATAGGATTTTCCAGGCAAGCCTGAGTTTCTCTTACAACTCCTGTATTGGCAGGTGGTTCTTTACCACTACCGCAACCTGGGAAGCCGCTTCATGGTAAGAGTTTATCACTCACTCCTTGAAGGTGGGTGTGACTAAATGACTTGATCACAGTCAAATGTGAGCAGAATTGATGGACCCCTTCTGGGACAAAGCTGTGAAAGTCATTGCATGATTTTCTGCGTTATTCTTGCCATAGTGCCTAGTGAATATTCAGGATGGGTCCCTTGGACTGTAGCCCGCCAGACTCCTCTGTCCATGAAATTCTCCAGGCAAGAATACTGGAGTGGATTGCCATTTCCTTCTCCATGTGATCTTCCCAACTCAGGGATCAAAGCCGGGTCTCCAATGCTGCAGGCAAATTCTTTGATGTCCGAGCCACTAGGGAAGCCCTTGATATGAGCTGCTGCTGCTAAGTCACTGCAGTCGTGTCCGACTGTGTGCGACCCCATAGACAGCAGCCCACCAGGTTCCCCCATCCCTGGGATTCTCCAAGCAAGAACACTGGAGTGGCCTCCATTGCTGAGCAGGCTCCACCAAACAGGCCGTCCCCAGTGAGGAAAAGGCAGTCAAGCTGATGTGGACATGAAGCGTGAGCAAGAAGAGAACCGTTGTTGGTTTAAGGGATTGTATTGACCAAAAAGTCTGTTCACTATTTCCATAATATTGTATGGGAAAACCCGAATTAACTTTTTGCCCAACCCTATATATATAAAGCCATTTCTTTCTTTTTCTTTTTTTCCAGCATGATTTTAGTTTTAAAGAATTTAGAAGCTAGTTCAAATTTCCACGTACCACCTCCACCTTCACGATTCCTCTGTTATTAATACTACACATTCAGTTCAGTGCAGTTCACTTCAGTCACTCAGTCGTATCTGACTCTTTGCAACCCCATGAATCGCAGCACGCCAGGCCTCCCTGTTCATCCCCATCTCTCGAAGTTCACTTAGACTGACATCCATCGAGTCCGTGATGCCATCCAGCCATCCCATCCTTGGTCATCCCCTTCTCCTCCTGCCCCCAATCCTTCCCAGCATCAGAGTCTTTTCCATTTGAAAAGGCCCTGATGCTGGGAAAGATTTGAAGGTGGGAGGAGAAGGAAATGACTAAGGATGAGATGGTTGGTTGGCATAACTGATTCAAGGGACATGAATGTGAGTAAACTCTGTGAGTTGGTGAAGGACAGGGAGGCTTGGCATGCTGTAGGCCATGGGGTTCTCAAAGAGTCGCACATGACTGAGCTACTGAACTGAACTGAAATTTGCATTCCTGTCCCCTCTGTTGAAAAGGACATCTTTTTTTGATGTTCACTCTAAGGTCTTTTATGTCATATCAGAACTGTTCAGCATCAGCTTCATTGTCACTAGTGGTTGAAGCATAGACTTGGATTACTGTGATATTAAATGGTTTTCCTTGGAACAGAGATAAATTATTCTGTTGTTTTTGAGATGGCACACAAGTACTGCATTTCAGACTGTTTTATTGACTAGGAGGGCTACTCCATTTCTTCTAAGGGATTCTTGCCATTATAGTAGATTTAAATACTCATCTGAATTAAATTCGCACATTCTGGTTCATTTTAGTTCACTGAATTCTAAAATGTCATTGTTCACTCTTGCCGTCTCCCGTTTGACCACTTCCAATTTACTTTGATTCATGGACCTAACATTCCAGGTTCTTATGCAATATTGTTCTTTACAGCTGTGGACTGCACTTCCATCACCAGTCAAATCCACAGTTGGGCATTGTTTTCACTTTGACTCCATCTCTTCATTCTTTCTGGAATTATTTCTCCACTCTTCTCCAGTAGCATACTTGGCACTACCAACCTGGGAAAATCATCTTTCGGTGTCATATCTCTTGCCTTTTTATTCTGTTCATGGGGTTCTCAAGGCAAGAATACTGAAGTGGTTTGCCATTCTCTTCTCCGGTGGACCACTATTTGTCAGAACTCTCCCCCATGACTCGTCCATCTTGGATGGCCCTACACAGCATGGCTCTTAATTTCATTGAGTTAGACAAAGCTATGATTTGTGATCAGTTTGGTCAGTTTTCTGTGATTGTGATTTCATTCTATCGGTCCTCTGATGGGTAAGAGGCTTGTGGATGCTTCCTGCTGTGAGGGGCTGGCTGTGCTGGCATCATGCTTGCTGCTAAGTCGCTTCAGTTGTGTCCGACTCTGTGCGACCCCGCAGATGGCAGCCCACCGCGATCCACCATCCCTGGGATTCTTCAGGCAAGAACACTGGAGTGGGTTGCCATTTCGTTCTCCAGTGCATGAAAGTGAAAAGTGAAAGTGAAGTCGCTCAGTAATTGTCCGACTCTTTGAGACTCCATGGACTACAGCCTATTAGGCTCCTCCATCCATGGGATTTTCCAGGCAAGAATATTGGAATGGCGTGCAATTGCCTTCTCTGGGGCATCATGCTTAGTAAATCTTTAATCCAATTCTCTGTTGACAGGTAGGACTTTGTTTCCTCCCTGTATTTTGTCCTGAGGCCAAACTATGGTAAGGAAATGGCCATAATGGCAACATGCTTCAAAAAGGCTTATGCCGGCATGCCTTGGCTCTTAGGACTTTTTTCCTGAATGGTCTAGTGGCTTTCCCTACTTTCTTTAAGTCAGAATTTTTCAATAAGGAGTTCATGATCTGAGCCATAGTCAGCTCCCGTTCTTGTTTTTGTTGACCCTGTAGAGCTTCTCCATCTTCAGCTGCAAAGAATATAATCAGTCTGATTTCATATTGACCATCTGTTGATGCCCATGTGTAGAGTGTTCTCTTGTGTGTTCTTTTGTGTTGTGGTTGTTGTTGTTTTTTTTTTTTTTTGCCACTGTGCATACCTGCTTTGGCTTTTTGTTTTGTTTCATTTGGATTTACTTACCCCTTTATTATGATGCTTTTTAGTTACTGTGTGTGTCTGTTGGTGATTGCTTTGGGTTTAGGTGCAGGGCGGAGAAGGACATCTGGATTAGTGAATGTGTGGCTCTGGAATGGTGAGTTGCTAGCCTGTCTGGGTCTGCCTGTGTGGTATGGGTTTTCTCTTATGTCTGGTTTTCATTGTCCTCTCCATTTGCTTTGGCTGTAATGGCTTGAGAGGTTGCACTGTCATGTTGGAGGGGAAATGTGGAAGATTAGCTGATTTAATTGTGGTTTGTGAGAGGCTTTAGGAAAGTGTTTTTGAGGCCTGTTTGTTATAATGCTGCCTTCTTCAGGTGGTCTGAGAATAGAAGGGTTCTGGAGTTGAAGAAGTGCTACATATTCTTTTGTGAATTCAGTATGTGTTGATACATTAAATATACAGGACCTGCAACCAAGAATTTTCTGAAATTGGGTAGAAGAATGATTGTTTTTTCTTCTTGGAACAAAAGGTCTGAGGATATATTATGGGAAATACTAGAAAGAGGATTATAAAGACCTGTGTATCTGGAGAGAGGAAAGTTTACATAATAATTGTTTGGGAATCTTGATTTTGAATGAGAATGCTGATTCAAGTCAGATCAAAGTACCCTTTGAAAAGACAGTTAAACTTCATTTAGTTTAGGACTATTTCAGATTCCATCTTGAAGCAAGAAAAGTGTCCTTTCTGGCTTTATGTAACAACTGAGACAGGGTTTCAATAGTGAATTTTATTTCAATAACAGTGTAGATATGCTGTTTTAAAAAGCTAAAGTCCTGAAAGTAAAAACAGAATTTTGACAATTTAAATAACAGAGTAAAACATGTTTTGAAATAGATATGCATATAGAAATATGTTGGTGAATAATGACTGGCTCAAGTGTAAAATTTTTAAATTTGGGAACTACTGAATTTTAAGGTGAAGAAGAAGTGTTACATTTTGAAAAGAAAAATATTTGGATTGTTTAATGAACATTGAGATGCAGTGATGTGATAGTTCTTGAGGTCTGTGAATCAGTAGCATGTTGCGTGTTTCCTGGGGTTTCAGTTTTAATCTATGCACATAAGATGGTAGCTCGCTGTGCTGTTCCAGCAGTTACTCAGTCTTATAAAGTGCCATTTTGATGACATTTATAGTTTGCAGCAGCCTTTCAAAAGGGGGAAATACAAGGGTTGGATTTCACTTGGAAGGCCTGAAGGATTTTTATTAAAAAAAATTTTGTCCTTGTTCAAAGAAAAACACTAATTCAGATTTTAAAGCTGAAATGAATATTAGAGATCACAGTTCCGTCCTTTCATTGTATAGTATGTAAATGCATTTCATTTACAAAGGATATGAAGACATTTAACAGACTAGAAACTACTGGCTTCAGAAGTGATAGCTCGTTTGGCTCTTGTGGCAGAAGTATATCTGTAAGTTATGTTAAGTTATATTACTGGCCAGAAGGTACTTTTGGGCCTGATCCCCTCTGTGGAGAATTATATCAGGACTGATAATCTGCATAAGGTGACTCCCTTCTGATGTGAGTAGTCTTAATTATTTTAAATTTTATTACTTAAAATATCTGCCTACCGTGTTTTAGCGTTTCTTCTAAAGAATAAAGCTAAGCATCTCACACAGTGATGTTGTCATTAAACTGATGTTAAGTCAGAAGGTTCTCCTAAGTTTGTTGTAGTCTCCTTCAGCATTTTCTTGCAGGCTGAATCTAGGTCTGGGAACAGTTGAGTGTATATTTGCATAAGAACTTTCACTGTCCATATTTTATACAAATCTTGTAAAGTCATTTGTTGCTAATACTTAGGCGCATTTGCATTGATGTTCTGTAGAGGCTGAAAGAGGTGTCTGTAAGAAACTTTGTCTTAAGTTAAAAACCTGAAGGGTAAGAGAGAGAGGGATGGATAAATGGATCAGTTAGAGAATGCTGGTAATGAAGGAAGGTGGAAGTAAGATCTGAGTTAGAAAATCTTAGGCTTCCGTTTAGGTTATAGGAAAATGTACAGTTGTCCCTTGAGCAAAACAGTTGTGAATTCCACGGGACGTTTACGTGGTGGACATTTTTCAGCAGAAGATACTACAGTGTGGCAGAGTCCATGGGTGACTGAATCCTTGGTTGTAGAGAAACTGGCTGCAGAGGGCCAACATAAGCCAATACTGGGCTATTCATCTCTCTGTTCAAAGGTCAGTTTTGTTTATTTTACAGCTTGGTAGGGAGTGTGAGAAGTTAAAATCTTTCACTTTGTAAATTGAGTCTCTTTTGATTGTTAACATTATTTGTTGAATAGCAAGTATATATAGCCTAATAGTATAAAAGTGAACCAGAACAAATGGTATAAATATGAACCAGAAAAGGCATATACCTTAAATTTTTAAATGTTTCCTAAAAAGAGACATACTTTGTTATGTACACATACACATATGTTTATATAATAAATGAAAGCTTCATGAAATAATTTTTATTACCTATGGTATAATGTATTTTTGTGTTTTATTACATTTAAAAAATATTGGTTTTGACTAATACTGTAAATTTAGTGGATTGTGATCTGTGTGATTTTAGGAAAACTTATGTTGACTCCTGCTATAATTTAGTTTTCAGTACACTTGAAAAAAATCTAGTACTTTGCTGGAGAAGCAAAGATGAATAAGGCATAGTCCACACAATGGAATGGAGATGGAAATGAACTGAGAAGTGCAGTACAGTGCTTTAACTGCCCAGGCAAAGGTAGGCACAGGTTAAGATGGAGACGGACCACATTTCCCAGCAGGAAAGCGAAACTTTTCTCTAGGGTCACATTGTGCATGCCTGTTGCTAATTTGCTCAGTCCTGTCCAGCTCATCATGACCCCATGGGCTGTAGCCCTCCAGGCTCCTCTGTCCATGGAATTCTCCAGGCAAGACTACTAGAGTGGGTTGCCATGCCCTCCTCCAGGGAATCTTTCTGACCCAGGGATTGAACCCAGTTCTCTTAACGTCTCCTGCATTGGCAGGTGCAGTTATGTCTCCACCACAGAGCCACCTGAAAGTCCAGGTTCACTATGTATGATCTGATAATTTCTCTTACTACAAACTTCACTTAATGTGAAATTGAGTTGTTTTTTTCCCTGTAAATTCTAAAATGAATACTGTCAAATTAACTTGAAAATAAGAGATTTCTGAACTTTTGGTGTACAGGCAAAGTTTGTAAATGTTAATTTTATAGATAATATTTTAAAAAAATTTAAATCTCACAAGTGAATAATATTGTCCTAAATATGACATGGTGAGTAATTGTAATGCCATTATTTTGGAAACATTTTTGTTTCTTTTTTCCTTTGAAGTTTATGTTGTGACTTATTAAGAAGGTAAAGTTAGATGGAAGTGTTCTATAAACAGATATATATTATAATTATCTTTGACCATTGATTATTTGCCC
>SJYC01099260.1:0-83670 GCA_006408675.1 Madoqua kirkii
AGATAGTGAAAATTAAACTACAATACAAACCATGAACTTTTAAATGATAGGGTAAAGATGGATACTTAATTATACAACACTTAAGAAACCATTTTGTCTCTGTATATTGGAATTAGAAAATATTCTGTATATTGACTTTTGTGGTTAATTGATTTGCAATAACATTGATTGTGAAAGTTAGGAAATTGGTTGCCTTTTATTTTAAAAACTGAAACCATGGCATTTCTGTAGAATCACGCAGTTTTTGTGGGTTACGCGGCTGTTTCGGGTCCTTCGTGAGCGACAGACTGCTGCACCTGGTGGAGGGCGCTAGTGCCCACGGGGCTGTGGTGGTTGCCTTAGGAGGGATTCGCTGCTAGCAGTGAAAAATGTTTTCCTTACAGTTCTTGTGCAGCAGGCCATGGAGTAAAGCACATTTTTATAATAAAGGTGATGAGTTTAATCGCAGACTGGCAGCCAAATGGAAATTGCAGACCTTGATACTGGGAGAAAATTGCCTATAAAGCAACTCTTGAGAGAACAGGCTTTAAATTTATCCACCCATTTCGACATTGAGGAGAACATAGAAATCACAGGATATTTTGCTTGGTCTGTTTAGTTAAGATGAATGACACCTGAGTGTTCTCTTTAAGAGTCAGAGATAGTTGGTTTAAAGTTGCTTATGCTTTATACATAAAGCCTTTAACACATTTTTGTATTTAATTAAAATTCTAAAATATTGCTGGCTTTTTATATATCAGCACATTGGTAAGAAAGTGAAGTTGCTCAGTTGTGTCCAACCCTTTGTGACCCCGTGGACTGTAGCCCACCAGGCTCCTCTGTCCATGGGATTTTCCAGGCAAGAATACTGGAGTAGGTTGCCATTTCTTTCTCCAGGGGATCTTCCCAACCCAGAGATTGAACCTGGGTCTCCTGTGTTGCAGGCAGATGCTTTACCATCTGAGCCACCAAGAAAGCCCGCACATTGCTGAATTGAAATCCGTTCACCACGCTTACTGTCATATGCCGTGTAATTCATATTTCTGCCACTTATATGGTGGAGTACAGTCTTAAAGGATGCAGAATAATATGGGTTTATAAGTACTACATTGGGCCTCTCTGGTGGCTCAGTAAAGAATTTGCCTGCAATGTGGGAGACCTGGCTTGGGAAGACCCCTGGAGGAGGGCATAGGAAGCCACTCCAGTATTCTTGCCTGGAGAATCCCATGGACAGGGGAGCCTGGCGGGCTGCAGTCCAAGGGGTCACAAAGAGTTGGACATGACTGAGCAACTAAGCACATAAGTAACATTGAATTGATAGAATGTCTGTCATATAAACTGTCAGTCTTTACTATTTTATATTTAAACAGCTTATATAATTTAAGCACAGAATGGTAGAATTTCTATTATGGGAAATCTGAACTTTGTCGTTTTTTAAGTAATTAATGATTGTCGTTTCTTAGGAATAGCTTAACCCTTGATCCAAATGCAGTATTTAGAGTGTTTAACCTTGAATCTTGGTTTCATTGTTGCATGTATTTTGAGGTGTGCTTTCCCCCATGATACACATATTGTTAACAGATAATGTGTCCAGATTTAGAGAATTATTTGTGCTATTGAAGAGTGAGGCCTGTCAGAGGATGGTAAATGTTTAGAATGTAAAAGGCCACTGGAAAATATAAAAATATGTCTTAATATACTTATGGAAATCACTGGGTTCCAGGGGGAAATAAGAATTACCTCTAGGAGGTTATCAAATTTTGCTTGGGTATATAACCCTGTTCTGATAGATTTTATTTTCTGGATAGTATGTTACATTATACCGTAAGAGTATAGTTGTAATAAGTGTGTGTTCTCGTGTGTGTGTGTGTGTGTGTAGCAGAGTTGTATTAAAGTATGCAAAAGGACAGAGAGGCTTCTGACATAGACATCAGAAGAGGGGGCGGAGAGCGCCCCGCTCACTGTAGTCTTATCAGTGTGTTCTCATTAGGTATAGAATTATAGAAGTGTTTACTTCTAAAGTAAATACGGAAATTTAATGTATTTTGATAGAGCAAGAATAAAAGGAAGAAAAAAGTCTTATAAATTTTGTTTTTAGGCAACAGCTTATTAAAGTTGTGCAGATGACACTGAGGGTGAGAAAACAAGAAATAGGAGTATTGTTTTTTCTTACTAAAACAGATACCAGCAAGTGTATCTTTGCCATTGGACGTAGTTTCATTTAAATTACTTTAGTGGTAGATTGATCTAATAACATCCATATGAGAAGTAAACTTCCATGAATGTTGAAGGTGGTAGAGTGTTTAACCATCTCTGAAGTTTGCAAAGTTTAAAATAAATCATCTTCTCTCTTATCTGTGTTGTATGCTTGATCTTTGGTTTATTTGGTGGAAGTAAACTGTGATAAACCCTAAAGATACTATTTGTGCTATACATTTGTGAGAGAAGTATAAGTATTTTAACTCTTCTTCGCCTGGTCCAGTAAATTAGTATATGGAAAACTGTATTTTCAGTTTCAGAAAAAAACTATAAAGTTTCATGCGCTTAACATACAGGATAAAGTTAGAATAAGATGTATGGACCATATATAACTTGTGTACACATATAATATGTTTGTTGATATAGTTCAACAAATACATATAATATTTGTATATAAAAATATAGTGTATCTATATAACATGTATTACTTTAGTGATATATAAGCGTTGTGTATGTATTTGCCCACATGTGTATATATGTGTGTACATACCTATATACTTACAGTACTTCTTTGAAACTGTACTATTTGTCTGTAGTAGGTTGAGTGTAATTAGTTGTAAGCTGACATTGAATTCAATTTCCATAGATATTGATGACGGTTTATTTTTTAAAAAGGCTTTTATTGGCCTTACTGCTGTGCTTCCATTCACATATAAATCCATTATTGTGATAAAGGTAGTTGCAGTTTAGCTCAGGTTATCTATTACTGTGATAAAGGTAGCCACGACTTAGTTCAAGATTGTCTATGTCAGTCTGAAACACCTGAAGCATCTAAGATTATGAGTTCCAGGTGGATTTTAGAATTTCCTATTTGAAAAGTCACGTCACTGAATTAGCTCAAAATTGCAGCTTTGTCAGTGGAGTGAAGTAAGGGGAGTGTCCACAGTAATACTGTGGTTTCAAGACGGCAGTGTAAGATATGATCCTTTTATGCTGTGTTGTTTTTGTGTAGATGACTATTTTAAGGTGTTAAGTTGTAGTTACATAAAGATATATTACAAACTAGAATTTTCCTCAACTTCCTTCCCTCAAATTATTCATTTGATGTTAAAATGATCTTAAAGCTCCTGAGAAGTGGTTAAACCTAAATAAGTCAGATTCTGGAGCAAAACCTTTTTTAAAGAGAGTATGGTGGGAAAGGTGCTGTAGAGGACGGTCACTCCAAGTATTCGAGTCATTTTTATAAGCCAGGTGTACTATGGGGTTTGTATTCGAGTAGTTTGTCAGATTTCCCGATTATATGTTTGACTATTTGAGGAAGAGCTTAGTAAAAATGAATTGGAAAAATTAAGATGTCGCTTTATTACTCTGTCTCCTTTTGCCATTTGTGGTGAATTAACCTGTAAGAAATCATTTGCAAACAGTATTTGGTAGGTGCCTTTTCTAGGTATCTTTTATGCCTGTAGCTTCTGCAAAGAGATCAATTATAGATTTTATGTAACAGGTACTCATCAGATCAGCAAACACTGTCTTTCAGACCCACCTGTCAGGATACAGCATTTCCGGAATATATCATTTTGCATCACAGTCATTCTTGACAGGGATGATGACATGGACATGCTTAGCATCAGGCACCTTTACTCCTCCCCTCTGTCCCCATCCTGTTTCTTTCTCTCCCCCTTGTTCCCCTCCCCCTCTCCTTTCCCTCCCTCCTTCTCTGCCTCTCTCTCTCCCTTTCCGTTATCTCCTTTAATCTTCCCAGCAATCTTGTGGAGCTTCTAATAACTTCATTTTATAGATGATGAAATGGAGGCTGAGACACTATAATTCTTTTCCCAAAGATTGCACTTTGAACAATTTTTCTATTCATCATAGATTTTTATTTACAAGTCTTTAGTCAGCTGTTCTGTAAATTTCTTAAAAAGTAAAGTTTAATCTAACTTGTTTAGGTTAATCCTGGATAAAGACCTAGAGAAGCAAAGTTTTCTCTTTAGGTTGTCCTTAAGAGACAACTTTTATACACACATTACATTATCTTCAGTTCAGTTCAGTTGCTCAGTCGTGTCCGACTCTTTGCGACCCCATGAATCACAGCACGCCAGGCCTCCCTGTCCATCACCAACTCCCAGAGTTCACTCAGACTTGCGTCCATCGAGTCAGTGATGCCATCCAGCCATCTCATCCTCTGTTGTTCCCTTCTCCTCTTGCCCCCAATCCCTCCCAGCATCAGAGTCTTTCCAATGAGTCAGCTCTTCGCATGAGGTGGCCAAAGTACTGGAGTTTCAGCTTTAGCATCATTCCTTCCAAAGAACACCCAGGGCTGATCTCCTTCATAATGGACTGGTTGGATCTCCTTGCAGTCCAAGGGAATCTCAAGAGTCTTCTCCAACACCACAGTTCAAAAGCATCAATTCTTCGGCGCTCAGCCTTCTTCACAGTCCAACTCTCACATCCGTACATGACCACTGGAAAAACTATAGCCTTGACTAGATGGACCTTAGTCAGCAAAGTAATGTCTCTGCTTTTGAATATGCTGTCTAGGTTGGTCATAACTTTTCTTTCAAGGAGTAAGCATCTTTTAATTTCATGGCTGCAGTCACCATCTGCAGTGGTTTTGGAGCCCCCCAAAATAAGATCTGACACTGTTTCCACTGTTTCCACATCTATTTCCCATGAAGTGATGGGATCAGATGCCATAATCTTCGTTTTCTGAATGTTGAGCTTTAAGCCAACTTTTTCACCACTTTCACTTTCATGAAGAGGCGTTTTAGTTGCTCTTCCCTTTGTGCCACAAGGGTGGTGTCATCTGCATATCTGAGGTTATCGATATTTCTCCTGGCAATCTTGATTCCGGCTTGTGTTTCTTCCAGCCCAGCGTTTCTCATGATGTACTCTGCGTATAAGTTAAATAAGCAGGGTGACAATATACAGCCTTGATGTACTCCTTTTCCTATTTGGAACCAATCTGTTGTTCCATGTTCAGTTCGAACTGTTGCTTCCTGACCTGCATACAGATTTCTCAAGAGGCAGGTCAGGTGGTCTGATATTCCCATCTCTTTCAGAATTTTTCACAGTTTATTGTGATCCACATAGTCAAAGGCTTTGGCATAGTCAATAAAGCAGAAATAGATGTTTTTCTGGAACTCTCTTGCTTTTTTGATGATCCAGTGGATGTTGGCAATTTGATCTCTGGTTCCTCTACCTTTTCTAAAACCAGTTTGAGCATCTGGAAGTTCACGGTTCATGGATTGCTGAAGCCTTGCTTGGAGAATTTTGAGCATCACTTTACTAGTGTGTGAGATGAGTGCAACTGTGCGGTAGTTTGAGCTACAACTCTAAGGAATGTAGTCGTGTGTTGACTGCAAATAGCTTGCGTGGCTTGAAAGTGTCATTCTTTTCATAAGAAAAGAACACTGTACAACATGTTCAGAATGCACGAACTATATTAAGTTTCTTTGAAAACTTGTTCCATTTAATATTGACCTTTTGAAAGTGGGTTTACTTTTTAAGACTTGATACTCTGATGTCTTACTGAAGGTTCCTACCAGTGTCCCCAGGCACCTGTGAATTGACCAGGTGTTGAGAACTTACATGGGCTTCCCTCATAGCTCAGTTGGTAACAAATCTGTCTGCAACGCAGAAGACCCCCAATCAATTCCTGAGTTGGAAAGATCTGCTGGAGAAGGGATAGGCTCCCCACTCCAGTATTGTTGGGCTTCCCTTATGGCTCAGCTGGTAAAGAATCTGCCCGCAAGGTCGGAGACCTGAGTTTGATCCCTGGTTTGGGAACATATGGCCTCTTCCACCTTGTTTAGTTGCTAAGTTGTGTCCGTCTCTTTGCAACCCTGTGGACTGAGCACCCCAGACTTCCTTGTCCTTCACTGTCTCCTGGAGTTTGCTCAGATTCATGTCCATTGAGTTGGTGATGCTATCAACCATCTCATCCTCTCCTGCCCCCTTCTCCTTTTGCTTTCATCTTTTCCAGCATCAAGATCTGTTCCAGTGAATTGACTCTTTGCATCAGGTGCTCTATAAAAGGTATATTGAGGGGTTTTAGTGTACACTTACCCTTTTCTTGTCAATGAAATTATTAGTCTTCAAAGGGATTTGGCTTCAAACCACTATTAGGTAGGGTTTTCCTCTTTAGTGATGGAATTTCACTTATTTTTCTGTGTGATAAGGGTGGTACAGTGTAGTTAGAAATAAGGTTGTTTTTTTCGATTTTGGTTCATATAAGTAATTTCCACTTGTCCCTAACAAGGCAAGCTTTGGTAAATACAGAACTTTGTTCTTAGAAATTCTTATCATTATGAACTTGCATGGGGAAAAATACGTATAGTTTTCAAGGAACGAATACCGAATTTGAATGGTAACTTGCATATCTTTAAACCTTAGCATGGCTACTCTATAATAAATAATTCTAAAATAAACAACCTCTGTATTTGAGAAGTTTTTGAATAAATGAAGTACCTAGAGCAAGATAAACAGAACCACTTGCCTGAATAATAATAGGTATTACAAAAAATAAGTCAGAAAACTAAGCTTTGGGGGAAAAAATCCTTAACTGGGACAGAAGAATATATTTTAAGCTTTTTTCATGTATCATATCCATCAACATAATTATAGTAATAGTGATATACATATCCATGCTTTTTCACTTTTATTCTCCTTTTCTTCATAATGATTAAGGTGAGAGTTTATGTATCTAGAATCCAGTTTTCCCTTGCTTGGTCTTTTCCTGCTTGTTCAGTCGCTCAGTCGTGTCGGACTCTGCGACCCCATGAACTGCAGCATGCCAAGGTTCCCTGTCCTCCACTGTCTCCCAGAGTTTGTTCAAGTTTATGTCCTTTGAGTTGGTGATGCTCTCTAACCATCCCGTCCTCTCCTGCCCTGTTCTTTTGCCTTCAGTCTTTCTGACTATAGAACCAAATGCAACCAGAGAACTCTGGCTTATTTTCCAAAAGTGCCTTGTCTATTGTTCAGGCCCAGGTATTTACATCCCAGGACACTCAGCCGCATCCATCAGCCAGTTCTAGAAGCGAGTTCTTACTGCTGGGTTACCCAGACCATGTTGCTTGCAGTGTGTCCCCGGCATGGTGCCTTTACCATAGAATGATGAGTTGTAGTAAGTCAGGAATAGCTTCTTGAGCATCTTTTGTGTGTCAGATACTCTACAAATGTTTACATAAGTGAAATGATCTTTCCTGACTCCGAAGCTTAGGTCTAGATGTCTTCATCTTAGATGTCCTTAGAGGTGGAAGTCATCGTAGGCCATGGAAAGCTTGCACGATTTGTTGGAGGATACGCAGCCAGTTCCTGGCAGAGCTTAGACGAGAATTCTTCCTTTGACTTTCATTTGCACTGCACCATTCTTCCTGTCCTTAGTTATTATTGCATCTATATTTCTCTGTTTCCTTCCATATCTCTGATTTGTACCCTCTTCACCATCTTTTTCTCCCCTTTTCTCTCTGGCTCCTCCTGTCTGCTGTCAACTGCTTTCCCCATTATTCTAGACCACTTGGCTGACTATTAAATCAGCCAAATTTAATTTTGGGAGATGGAGCAGTAAGGTATGGAGACAGACCTAAGTTTGAATACTGACTTTAACTTTCAAGTTATGTGATGTTTGGTGAAAATATTTAATCCTCAAATCCCAGTCTCTGAACTATGAAGTGGAGATGAGAATAGTGTGTATGCGTAAGGATATCCCCTTACCCAGACTGGAGTCATAAAGTGCTGTCCGGCAGGGCAGACTTTGTAGGGAGATGCATCCTTCAGAAAGGATCTGATCTCATGACTCTCCTCTCCTCCCACCATGAGGGAACTCGGTTTCATCCCTAGTGCTTTCGTGCTGTGGCACTCCAGGCAGCCCTGGAGAAGGTCTGGATAACGGGAAATAGAGACTGAGTAGCAGCTGGCCAATTTGTTTACAGAGGAGAGTTCATTTTAAACTCTCTCCTATAGGGAGGTGATGCTTCTTTGTCCAGTTTCTGGTAAGCTCCCTTTTCCTGGGGGTTTTGTCAGCATGTCTACTCTTGTGAGCCCAGTCTCAAGCAGAATGTGAAGCCCAGAGAAAGCAGGAGCTCCCAATCATATTTAGATTCTGCATTTTATCTCATTTGATATAAAAATACAGTGGAAGAATTTAACATTGGTATAATAAACCTGTTATTAAGCAAGTGCTGCTGTTGGTGGTGGTTTAGTCGCTAAGTCGTGTCTAACTCTTTGTGACCCCATGGACTATAGCCCACCGGGTTCCTCTGTCCATGGGATTCTCCAGCAAGAATACTGGAGTGGGTAGCCATTCCCTTCTCCAGTGAATTCTCCTGATCCAAGGATTGAACCTGCTTCTCCTGCTTGGCAGGCAGATTCTTTACTACTGAGCCACCTGGGATGCCCAAGCTACTGCTAGATTCTCACAAATCCAGAATAAAGAGAGCTCACTAGAGAAAGTGAATATGTTCCTGTTACTTTAGAAGGAAGAGGAATAAGTTGTCAGCATATAACCTATTGATGCTTTAGTGAAGTTTCAGGAATGTTTTGTAGCTTTGTATGCCAAGAGCCCTAATGAGGTTTGCCCAGTCTCTTGTTTTTTCCAAGGATTTAGATGTTGGGAATATAGCAGATGGCAAAAATAAAGCTATCTGCCCTCCCAGGGTTTACATTTCTTTTGTAGGAGACAGGCAGTAGGCAGTATATACTTTTATGGTATATTAGACAGTGTGAGTTACAGGGATACATTGAACAGGATAAAATGAATCAGAGTGTTCTAGGTGGATTGGCAAATTGCAGTTTATTAAGAGAGATTGGGGTGAGCCTCATTGAGAACGTTGGAGCAGAGATTTGAAGGAGGTAATGGCATGAGCTGTAGTGCTGCCTGAGGAGAATGGTGTTCTAAGGGGAGAGAAGAGTCCGAGCAGAACCAAGGCCAGAACCAGCGTCTCCTTGCGTGGGCGCAGCTGCGGCTGTGAGTCCTGGACGGTGGCTTGGTCAGGAGAGGAGGGCGGAAAGGTTGGAAGGGGGGCTGTGACACGGTGATGGAGCCGGGACATCCCAGCAGGGCTTCTATAGACCTGCTCTGGCTTAGGACATCTCTGGGGTCTGATTATTTACAATAATGTTACCTGACTTTTTCCACTTGTCCTCCTTGCTTGAGTGTACATTGGAGTGTTCAGAGGCTGCGTGATACTGCAGCCGGTTGAATTTGAGAAGAAGCTAGGAGAATCCCACTGTCTCCATTAAGAAAGACATTCAAACCATTTGCAGAAGTATAAAGCAATGCCTCTCCTCACTATTTTGTTGGAAAATAGAGTATTTTCTATAAAATGTTTTCTGTTAACATGTAATAGAGTTTGCTGTTTTTTAGAGTGAATCAAAATTAATTTAAATACTTCACTTTTGATTTCTAATTAGTATGTATTAATAGATATAAATCTCATGGACATTAGCTCTCTAGGCTTTTTGTGGTAATATTTTAAGCATGGGGGTCCTGAGACACAAAATTTTGAGAACAGCTCCCCTAGAGAGTTTTGAGCAGAGGAGTGACATTTCACTTGGATTAGTATAGGCTAGCTCTAGAAAACAGAGGATAGATTGACAGGGGCAGAGGAGGAAGCTGGGAGACCAGTTAGGTTATTTTAGTAGTCACAGTGGAAAATGCTTGAGGCTGCAACTAGGTGGTGAAAAGTGGGGTTCTGTATATCTTTTAAAAAGTGAGCATATAGTACTTGCTGGTGAATTGGATATTAATGTGTGAGTGAATGGACATGCCACTTTCTGAGGTCAGGAGGGAAACGTCTGAGGAAGTCAGATACGGAATCTGATTCTGAATGTGTCAGGGCGGTGTTTAGGAGATGGTTAGAGACGGGTGTCTGGCGCTCAAGGAGAGGGTTCGGCTGGAATGTCCTACACCTCCACTAGGTTTTGTTGGGTTATATCAGTAATGTTTTTATATGATAGCACTTTAGCTTTCCTGCACGTGCGTGCTGAGTCTCTTCAGTTGTGTCCAGCTCTGCAACCCTATGGACTGTAGCCCACCAGGCTCCTTTGTCTGTGGGATTCTCCAGGAAACGACACTGGAGTGGGTTGCTGTTTCCTCCTCCAGGGGATTTTCCCAACCCAGGGATCGAACTCATGTCTCTTACCTCTTCTGCATTGGCAGGCAGGTTCTCTACCACTAGCACCACCTGAGAAGCATCCATTATAATGAGTCAAAGCTATATGATCTCAAAAAGCGTGCTGTATTCTGCATTTTAAAAGTTCACATTAAAACTGCTTTCCAAGAATATTAAATGATAGTAGAATGTGCACTTTGAGTTAGTAAAACTTGTATTAGTAATTATGTCAATGGCATATTTAGCATTACTTAGATGTTCTGAGTCTAGCTCTTTGTAAAGTAAAACAACTTTGGTTTAAAGAAAGGGGATCATATTGTTTACCATATTAATGTTTGTAATACCCATTATGTTGACATGTGAATATGTTGCTCTTGTTACAAAGATGGAAGTTTTATTCTAATTCAGTTTTGATGCTTGATGTAAAAGGACCTTTTTATTGCATATAGTAGATTTTTTTATTAAGGCTTAAAAAACTCTCCTTAGCTTTTTCATCATATGAAGCATTTCTCTCATATATGGGCTGCTGTAGCCTGTGTGAATGTTGTGTGATGTTAACTTGCTTTAGTCTGTGGGAGTAGGGTGATGCACAGGTAAATATAAACATGTTGCATTATTACACATCTGAGGCTTTTCCTACATTGAGCTTAGATGGAGTTTAGAATATAATTTAAAAAGATAATTAAAAATCTAATTGTTCCCTAGGAAAAGCAATTCATCTGTCCCCCTTACACAGACATAATTCCTTTGAAATTTGGGGAAGTTCTGTTTTAGTTTCACTCTGATTTAACAAATTCCCTTTAAATCCCTCAGAGACTTGGAGTTTGAAGAGGCTAAAACATGTAGAGATGGACACCTTCTCACCTTGTCAAATATAACTTGGTAGAGCCTGCTCACCCGAGGGTTTGGTGCTTTATAGGAATGTCATTTAAACTGAGTCTTGGTGCCTAGGAGTTTAAGGCATTTTGGAATGTGTAATTCTGACAAGAGTAGGATTGTTTGTGCTTCTTAGTTGGTCATTGAATTTATTATTAGTCATTTCTTGTGATGTATTGATACAGAGAGAGCACAGAACGGGGTTCTCTATGAAGAAACAGGAGGATGCACCCCTAAACAATTTTAGAGCTGGCAAAAACTATACATGTGATCTGGTCTAACCTCATTTCACACAGGAGGAAACAGACCCAGAGGTTAAGGTCAAAGCCACACAGCTACAAATTGCAGGAAATCAGAAATAACATCCAGGTTGTATAAACTCAAGGTCAGTGTTTTTCTCCTACTGCATGTAGTTCTTAGGAAGACTCTCTACAGAAGTGAAGTTGCTCAGTTGTCTCTGACTCTTTGCGACCCCATGGACTGTAGCCTGCCAGACTCCTCCGTCCATGGATTTTCCAGGCAAGAGTACCGGAGTGGGGTTCCCTTCTTCAAGAGCTCTTCCAGATCTCCCATATTGCAGGCGGATTCTTTACCATCTGAGCTACCAGAGAAGCCCATTTCTGTAGAAAGGTCATCATTTATGGACTGTAGTCTTTTTCCTTGTTCTTAAAGAGCATTTAAAGTACATACGTTTTTTAAGCAATATCTGATAAATTTAAAGAGATTATTTTAAAATTTTTAGTTATTTTGAATTAAAGATGACATTGAATGATTTTGAGATCCTCATTGTTACTGCTAAACAGATGTTTTCTTTTTCTTTTTTTTTTAGACACTAGGAAAGTAAGGCGTTTGCATGGCTTTCATTCTCTCCCACCGCTATCCTCCTCCGTTAGAATAAGTGACTTCGAAGGTTAAAGCAAACAGTTTTCTTAAAAATGAGTTTAGACTTACTTATAGAGAAACAGAAAAAATAGTGCAGAGGTTAATGTTAAGTCACATGACTAGGAAATTAACTGATTCGAGATGTTTACTTATTTGCAGATACTTACTCAGATTTCACTAGTGTGTCTACAAGTGTACTTTTCCTGGTCCAGGATCCAGTCAGACATCCCACATTGCATTTGGTGGTGATGTCTCTTTAGTTTCCTCCATTCTGTGACAGCGTCACATTCTTCATGATACTTTTCATGACGCTTTGGAAGGCAGTTGAACACTGAAGAACATTCTTGAACTTGGACTTGTCTGAGTTCAGGCAGTTTGGACCAGAAAACCACAGAAGTGCTGTTGGACCCTTCCGAGCACATCACACCAGAGCACGTCTTTCTCTTAATACTGACCATCGTCCGGTTAAGGTGGTGTCTGCCAGGTTTCTCCTGTGCAGTTTTCTTTTTTCCTTTGTAATTAGTATATGTCTTGTGGGAAGATGCTCTGAAACTGCAGATAGCCTGTTTCTCATACTTTTGTTCATCCATTGGATAGTTTTCTTGCTTGCAGTAATTTTTACTCTGGTGGTTATCTATGATGATTTTTCTTATCTGTCTTTCCTACTATATTTATTATTGAAATTCTACAAGGAAAACCTGTCTTTTCTCCCACTTACATTATTCAGTTATTTATATCAGTATACATGGATTATGGATTATAATCCATTATTATATTGCAAATAAAAGCTTCTTTAAAATGTAATTTTGAACAGTTAATATATAGAGATGATTCAGAATTCAAAGGCCTGTTAAAGTATATGGTGAAAAATCTCTCCTCCACTCCTGTATCATGGTTACCCGTTTTCATTGCCATGAGTTTATTTTTATTCTTCCAGAAATACTCAAAGGGTTGGGGAAAGAGTTCTTAGTAAAAATTACTAGAGTCTCAAGTATTACTCGGAGAAGGCAATGGCATCCCACTCCACTACTCTTGCTTGGAAAATCCCATGGACAGAGGAGCCCGGTAGGCTGCAGTCTATGAGGTACTGAGGGTCGAAGACGACTGAGTGACTTCACTTTCACTTTCAGGCATTGGAGAAGGAAATGGCAACCCACTCCAGTGTTGTTGCCTGAAGAATCCCAGGGGCGAGGGAGCCTGGTGGGCTGCCGTCTATGGGGTCACACAGAGTCAGACATGACTGATGTGACTTAGCAGTAGCAGCAGCAAGTATTACTATTTATCTGGATTCTGATAACACCTACCATTTTACCATTACATATTCTGCAGATATTCATGGAGAGATGTTTCTTAACTAGATTTCTTAATTTTTGGATTTAGATTTTAATTACAAAAATTAATATAAAGACTGGTTTCTCCTGCATATTCTAAAAAATAAATGACCAGAAGGCAATATTTTTATTAAATAATACTTGATATGTAATAGGTCAAACTCACCAGACTTAAAAGTAACTAACCTTCAAACAAATTTAATTTAAATAAGGTTCAGTTTTTTTTTCAGTTGATTTTTATTCACTTAAAAAATGCTTTCCCTTTTTTCTGATAGCCTCTTGCCATTTTTCAGTTATGTATCCATTTATTCATTTATAATTGTCACTTTTCTGGGAACCACGGCCTAACTTTCATTCATAAAACTGCTTTCTTTTAATGTGGAGTGAAAGAGGAGGGCTGCAAAGACTCTTGGTAGTCGCTAGTAAACAGTGAACATGCTGTACTATGCCTATTACAGTGTGGCTGTAGCAGTAAACCAAAAATTGGCTTGTTCCACTTTGTTATTTTATATTTCTAATTATTAATACCATCTCTTAAAGTGAGTTTTAAGGGCTTCTTGTTCCAGAAGTCCTTTCAGTTCAGTTCAGTTGCTCAGTTGTGTCCAACCGTTTGTGACCCCATGAATCGCAGCACAGCAGGCCTCCCTTTCCATCACCTACTCCCGGACTTCACTCAAACTCATGTCCATTGAGTCAGGGATGCCATCCAGCCATCTCATCCTCTGTCGTCCCCTTCTCCTCCTGCCCCCAATCCCTCCCAGCATCAGTCTTTTCCAGTGAGTCAACTCTTCTCATGAGGTGGTCAAAGTACTGGAGTTTCAGCTTTAGCATCATTCCTTCCAAAGAACACCCAGGACTGATCTCCTTCAGAATGGATTGGTTGGATCTCCTTGCAGTCCAAGGGACTCTCAAGAGTCTTCTCCAACACCACAGTTCAAAAGCATCAGTTCTTCAGCGCTCAGCCTTCTTCACAGTCCAACTCTTACATCCATACATGACCACTGGAAAAATCATAGCCTTGACTAGATGGACCTTTGTTGGCAAAGTAATGTCTCTGCTTTTGAATATGCTATCTAGGTTAGTCATAACTTTCCTTCCAAGAAGTAAGTGTCTTTTAATTTCATGGCTGCAGTCACCATCTGCAGTGATTTTGGAGCCCCCAAAAGTAAAGTCTGACACTGTTTCCACATCTAATTCCCATGAAGTGATGCGACCAGGTGCCATGATCTTCGTTTTCTGAATGTTGAGCTTTAAGCCAACTTTTTCACTTTCCTCTTCACTTTCATCAAGAGGCTTTTTAGTTCCTCTTCACTTTTATGAAACCCTAAATAAAAGTTGCTTGCGCTGTGATCTTGGGCAAATTCTTTAATTTCTGAACCTTTTCTTCTTTCCTGCTGTCCATACCCCCGCCCTATTTTTGGAAACTGTGTATCATAGTAAATACTATCTTAGGTTCTGGGAGTATCACATGATAATTCATGTACCGAAATTTAGCATGGTGAGGTACTCATATTTTAAAAAAATAGGTAAGTCTTTGTGGTTTATTTTTAGACTTGAGAGTCAATAACTTAATCCTCATTATAATTTTATATGGGGAATCCTATTCTGCATTTTGATTTAAATTAGTTTCTACCATCCTAATGAAAATAACTACTATTTTCTAAGTGCTACTGTTGTAAAAAAAAAAAAATTCATGAAGTAACATGAAAACTGAATTGTTCCTGTAAACTCACCTCCCAGAGATGACTACTCTTAGTCGTTGTTATATTCTCTTGTTGACTTCTGTGTGTCTGTCTGAAAATTCACAAACTTCAGTTTTGATCATATATAGACTTTCTTTGCTGTAACCTTTGAAAAGGCTTTCCAGGGAAATGCAGCTTCTATTAAAACCTTTCATGATACATAACTGCTGCTGAGAACAGTCAAGGAACTAGGACCCACTGTTGCATATTTTTATGTGAAATTTACCAACAATTTTGAACAGTTAATTTTTGGCAGTTTAAACGAGGGCTTCTGAATTTCATTTTGTCATTTTTGTTTTTGTACTTCCAGTTCTGGATTGATTAAAGAGTAAAAAGGGCCTCATCTATAGCATTGGCAATAGCTTGATTCCTGCCCCACACTCTGCTAGTTTTAGTGTAGTTGCCTCAAATTTAAATCAATACATTTGGTTGAATAAGCAAAATGTGTTCCATTAAATAGTGCATATTTTCTAGTAGCCTGCTTCTTAATTCTTTTCTTTACCTTGTGGCTATGGCTTTTTAAAATTAGAACAGTGAAGTTATATTTTTCTGTGGGTTTTGCTGTGCTTAAAATATCTTTAAAACTCCCTGTATTTAGTAAACCCTGAATTAGAGGTCTGGTTTTTTAGAAGAGATGCTTGTTGCCCCTAGGTGTACAGGGCATGTAATAGCGACCTCATTGTGTGTTGGCAGGTGTCCTTTAGTTATAAGTAGACTTTTAATATTATTATAAGATTTAATGAATTTCATGTAAATAGTGACTGCTGATTTGTTAATTAAGAGCTTAAACAACTAAAATCTTACTTTGCCCTTTGTCTCACTGTACCAGTTTAGTGTCCAGCAAGAGATGGAATGAGATAGTGAAGAAATCATTGATCCCATTTAAACTTCATTTGGAATGATCAAAGCTGTCATTTTAACTTTGTTTAGAAAATTTATACTGTGTACCTCAAAGCATGTATATAATTGACTCTACTGAATAAATTAAGGGAAAATGTTAAAAAGCTTTTAATGATCAGATGATACAGTAACTTCTTCATTTCTTTTTGTATTTTAGCTCCAGTTATATTAATTATAATATAGATAACATTTTTTGATGAATTTAAGTGTAAAGGTCAAAGAAAAGCATGTATATGCCCAAATAAAGTATCTATGTCTATCATATTATCATAGCCAGTTGCTGGGCAGTTGGAGTCGTGTCCAACTCTTTAAGACCCCATGGACTGCAGCACGCCAGGCTTCCTTGTCCTTCACCGTCAACCGGAGTTTGCCCGAGTTTGTGTCCATTGAGTTGATGATGCCATCCAATCATTTCATCCTCTGTCGTCCCCTTCTCCTGCCTTGTCTCTTTCCCAGCATCAGGGTCTTTTCCAATGAGTGGCCAAAGTATTGGATCTTCAGCTTCAACATCAGTCCTTCCAGTGAATATTCAGGGTTGATTTCCTTTAGGATTGACTGGTTTTATCTCCTTGCAGCCCAAGGGACTCTCAAGTGTCTTCTCCAGAACCACAGTTCGAAAGCATCAGTTCTTCAGTGATCAGCGTTCTTTATGGTCCAGCTCTCACATCCATATGTGAGGAAAAACTGTAAATTTGACTAGACTGACCTTTGTCGGCAAAGCAGTATCTCTGTTTTTTAATACACTGGCTTAGGTTTGTCATACCCTTTCTTACAAGGAGCAAGCATCTTTTAATTTCATGGCTGTAGTTACCATCGGAGCCCAAGAAAATAGACTGTCACTGTTTCCACTGTTTCCCCATCTATATGCTATGAAGTGATGGGACTGGATGCCATGATCTTTGTTTTTTTGAATGGTGAATTTTAAGCCAGCTTTTTAACTCTCTTTTCACTGCCATCAAGAGATTATTTAGTTCCTCTTTGTTTTCTGCCATAAGGGTAATATCATCTGCATATCTGAGGTTATTGATATTTCTCCCAGTTTGTAATTCCAGCTTGTGATTCAGCCAACTCAGCATTTCACATGATGTACTCTGCATATTCCTGTGTGTGTTGGAGAAGACTCTTGAGCGTCCCTTGGACTGCAAGGAAATCAGCCAGTCCGTCCTAAAGAAAATCAGTCCTGGGTGTTCATTGGAAGGGCTGATGTTGAATCTGAAACTCCAGTATTTTGGCCACCTGACTCATTTGAAAAGACCCTGATGTTGGGAAAGATTGAAGGCAGGAGAAGGGGACGACAGAGGATGAGGTGGCTGAATGGCATCACCAACTCAATGGACATGAGTTTGGGTAAACTCCAGGAGTTGGTGATGGACAGGGAGGCCTGGCATGCTGTGATTTATGGGGTCGCAGAGTCAGACACGACTGAGCAACTGAACTGAGCTCTGCATACGAGTTAAATAAACAAGGTGACAATATGCAGCCTTGATACACTCCTTTCCCAGTTTTGAACGGGTCTGTTCCATGTTTGGTTGTAACTGTTGCTTCTTGACCTTTATACAGATTTCTCAGGAGGCGGGTCAGGTGGTCTGGTATTCCCATTGAAGCATTTCCCACAGTTTCTTGTGATTCACACAGTCAAAGGCTTTGGCATAGTCAATGAAGCAGAAGTAAATGTTTTTCTGGAACTCTCTTGCTTTTTTTGTGGTCCAGTGATGTTGGCATTTGGATCTTTGGTTCCTCTGCCCTTTCTAAATCCAGTTTGTACATCTGGAAGTTCTCAGTTATCATACTGTTGAATCCTAGCTTGGGGGATTTTGAGCATGACCTTGCTAGCATGTGAAATGAGTGCAATTGTATAGTAGTTTGAACTTTTTTGGTGTTACTCTTTGGTATTCAGTGAAAACTGACCTTTCCAGTCCTGTGGCCGCTGCTGAGTTTTCCAAATTTGCTGGCATGTTGCATGCAGCACTTTCACAGCATCATCTTTTAGAATTTGAATAGCTCAGCAGGAATTCCTTAGCCAGTTGAGCAATTAGAATTAGCTGTCATAACATTAAGTTTAATGTGTTGTTTATATCAGATTTTGTTCAGTGTTTTGAAAAGTCATCCTTAAAAAAATAAATATTTCTTTTTGGCTGTGCTGGTAGGCCTCAGCTGTGGTTTGGGGACTTAGCTGCCCCTTGGTACGTGGGATCTAGTTCCCTGACCAGGCGTCAACCTTGCACCCCCTGCATTGTAAGACAGATGATTAATGACTGGGCCACCAGGGATGTCCCCCTGAAAAGTTACCTTTTAATCTGCATTGTTACAGATTCTTAAAATTTTTAATCCTTTTTAAAATTTATATCATTAGGATTTTTTTTCCTTCACTGCTGAGGTGGTAAATTTTTTATATTTCCTAATCTTGTTTTCTTAATTCTAAATCAGAAAGTAAAATAGGGCTATATTTTATTCTTTATCTAGTTTTTCAATTTTGCAGCATTGAATTTATACACAGCATTTTATACTGATCTTTGGAAATGACTACTTAATTTTGTAATTTAGATTTCTCAACCTGTATTTTTCTGTTCTCCAGTATTTTTTTTCCATGTTTTTTGTTCTGACACTCTTCCACAGAGTGGTTAGGTGTTAATTTGATAATTCAGATTTTAAAAGAATGTGCTACATTACTATGTATAAAATAGATGACTAATGAGAATCTACTTAACAGCACAGGGAACTCTGCTCAGTACTCTGGTCACCTAAATGGGATAGAAATCTTTAAGAAAAGTGGATATATGTATAGTTATGACTGATTCACTTTGCTGTACAGCAGAAACTGACACCACATTGTAAGGCAACTATACTTCAAAAAATTTAAAACTGTGCACATTTGTAAGGTGGCAGATGGGATGCACGTACAGTGGTTCAGATACAGTAAAACTGTTGGTAATGGAAAAGCGAAAAGCCAAAGTTAGTTAAGGCTTAATGAAATAAGAATGATTTTAAAACAAAGCTTTTAGTTAAACCCGTAGGTGAATTAGAGGAAAGGGAAATGACTGAAGGCCAATGAGGTGTTTAGTCACTCAGTCCGACTCTGCGATCGCATGAAGCACACCAGGCCTCCCTATCCATCACCAACTCCCGGAGTTCACTCAGACTCAGGTCTATCAAGTTGGTGATGCCATCCAGTCACCTCATCCTCGGTCATCCCCTTCTCCTCCTGCCTCCAGTCCCTCTCAGCATCAGAGTCTTTTCCAATGAGTCAACTCTTTGCATGAGGTGCTCGAGTTTCAGCTTCAGCATCATTCCTTCCAAAGAACACCCAGGGCTGATCTCCTTTAGGATGGACTGTTTGGATCTCCTTGCAGTCGAAGGGACTCTCAAGAGTCTTCTCCAACACCACAGTTCAGAAGCATCAATTCTTCGACGCTCAGCCTTCTTCACAGTCCAACTCTTGCATCCATGCAGGTTGCATAAAATAGAACTGTGTAATAACTGCTTTTCCTCTTAGGAACATAATTCTGACAGTTGAGCTTTAGTTTGGAAAAGGAAAATATCAGGATAATTAAAGCTGAGAAATATGAAGAGACAAAGCAGTACAGCCAAAGCAGATTTTCAGGACTAGAGTAAAAAATAGTTTTTAAGATATTGGAATTTGAAAAAAAATGTGATGACTGAATATCAATTCAAGAAAACACGGAAAATGAGAGGAATCTGACTGCTAAAAAGGTTAATACTTTCCAAAGCTGAAAAAATTATATTCTCAATTTGTTAGCACAGCCTTTAGATTCCAGAAGTAAATCTTTCCTGTTTAGCTCTGGTGGATCCAAAGGAAGATTCCAGTTCTAGTGTAGCTTGACATGTCATCAAATAGTTGATAAAGTGTGCCTGAAGTTTCAATATTCCGTTTAGAGAAATATGTGTGGTATGAAATTGCCTTTAGTTGGATCCTTGCCTCACGGAATAGTTATCCCTTAGGAATGTCAACTGATAGATTATCATCAGTCTGAAGGTATTAGTCTGGTAGAAAGCACCCATGAAAAAATGTTAATTTGTCTCCTGCTGTAAGGAAACAGCCCAGAAAGTATGAGATGGCTGAATCTTAGCTTTGACCTTGTCAGCAGTGCACTGTGCTCGCAAGAGCAATTCAGTATTCCTGAAGGTGCCAAGGAAGCACAGTGCTTGAGACTGGAGGTAGGCAGCCTCAGGCTGCGCACTCACTGGGCATCAGGGCAGGATCTGTGTGGGACAGGGGTTTCCATTTTAAGAGAGACAGACAAATGAGTTACACCTAAGTGAGTAAGAGTATGACACTGTGTCATATAGCTAAGAGAAGAGGACACTTAGATTTCAGAACTTCTTTATGAGCTTTGGAGTGTTGAGTGGGGGTGAGTGGGAGAAATTTCAGGAAAGAGAAAATTCAGTAAATTTATAACATTTAAGAACTTAATCTAGAGATGTCTAAAACAAGTTTTCTTGATAGTGGGGTTATTTGGGGGTAATTATAAGTAGTAGGAGTTTGTATACTTGGTGAGTAAGCAAATGGCTCTGAACTTTTACTTCTCTAAACCACTGCAGTAGTTTCATGAAAGTAGTGGAGATGGGGACATTAATATATCTTGTAATGTTTGATGCGACAAAAGAATGTATGAAGCATACTAATGATGAGGCGTTTGTATGTTTCATAAATGAACACCTGTGAGCCCACCACTTACGAAGGAATCAGAGCATTACCCATGCCCATACCTGTGACAAGTTTCTGTAATACTTTCTTTGCCTTTGTTCATATCAGCTGGATAGGATAGCATTAACAAAAGCTCTTCTTGCTAGCCTTAAAGAATGAAATGCTTTGGAGGCAGCTTTTAAAACCATTGGAGTTATGGGGAAAATAATAAATGAGTTTTTGCCTCCTGAGGTTGGAAACCAGTAGATTCAGTCACCATCATTCGATAAGCAACCTTTAATTATATGAAGTACAGGCTACCCACTCCAGTATTCTTGAGCTTCCCTGATAAACTTTTGGTAAAGAATTCACCTGCAATACGAGAGACCCTGGTTTGATTCATGGGTTGGGAAGGTCCCCTGGAGAAGGGATAGGCTACCCACTCCAGTTGTCTTGGGCTTCCCTTGTGGCTCAGTTGGTAAAGAATCCGCCTGCAATGCGGGAGACCTGGGTTCAATCCCTGGGTTGGGAAGATCTCTTGGAGAAGGGAAAGGCTACCCACTCCAGTATTGTGGCCTGGAGAATTCCATGGAATGAATAGTCCATGGGGTCGCAAAGAGTAGGACATGACTGAGCGCCTTTCACTTACACTTTTCACAGGCACGGAGAGGTTAAGTAAGAGACTCTAAAATGACAGCTACTGTTAGAACTGGCGTCAGAACTTGCTCTGTCTTGAGTGTCCTAGGTAATGTGCCTAGAAAGGCTGATGATTTTCTTGCTAGAAAGGTGCTGTTGAAAAGGTGTAGCACTCAGGTGGTTGGACTCCACAGTGAAAATTCTAAATATCTTGTGAACTCAAACTGTCTTAGTCATCTTTTCATTTCCATTAGTGCTATCTTGTATGTAATTTCTTTTCTATTACTAAGTGATATATTTTAGAGACTGAAATAAATATATAATTTCATTGTAATTTTGCTTCACATACTCCTGTCATTAGAAAACAGTGTCAGAGTTCTGTCCTCTTGACTTCTTTCTTGATCCGAATGCCCTGTCTGTAGCAGAGTTGATGCCTGTTTTTGTGTCTAATCTGTATCTCTTACTTACTGTTGTTCTACCTTAGAGTACCTCTGTATTCATATGCCTCCCATATTAGACTAAATTTTTTGAGAGCTGGGACCATGACTTGTTTAACTTCAGTGCCCTAGAACCTGGCTCATTCCTCTCTCCATTCACCCATCCATCAATACTCATTTAGTGAGTATTAATTGACCCACTGCATTCCCAGCCACTATTGTAAGAACCAAGGATATAATAGATAACAAAATCTCATGGAACTTTTAAGGTATTAAGTAATCAAAAGAGTTTCTAGAAATACAGCTTAAGTGGTAAATGTATTTTCTTTCATTATATCATCTAGTCAGATAGATATATGTTATTGGGTTTTTTTGTATATTGTTTTTAGATCTAGTCATCTGAATTTTTAAATTTATAATTGATTATTTCAACTTTTCTAAGTTAGATAAATTTGTTTAGCTGAAAATTACTTTTTCCTCTTCAGCCAACTGTATTACTATGTTAATAGATTTAAAAAAATTGAAGAATTTTTGCTTTCATGTAAAATCCACCTTGTTTTAGTGCATTATGCCAGTGATGTCTGTGCATTTAGGATATTTGCATCTCTGTCTATAACTGGATTTTGTCTATGGTTTCCTTTTATGCTATTGTCAGCTTTTCATTTGAGTATTATTAGCTTCATAAGGAGAAGGCAATGGCAACCCACTCCGGTACTCTTGCCTGGAAAATCCCATGGGTGGAGGAGCCCGGTAGGCTACAGTCCATGGGGTTGTGAAGAGTAGGACACGACTGAGTGACTTCACTTTCACTTTTCACTTTCATGCCTTGGAGAAGGAAATGGCAACCCACTCCAGTGTTCTTGCCTGGAGAATCCCAGGGACGGGAGAGCCTGGTGGGCTGCTGTCTTTGGGGTCGCAGAGAGTCAGACATGACTGATGTGACTTAGCAGCAGCAGCTTCATAATAAGAATTGGGCAGCTTTTGAAGAGGAAATTTTAATGGAATAAACTAATGTTGGAAGTGGTTCTACATAGAGACCTGGACTGAAGGACTGATGTGGAGTTTTAATTAGATTAATTTTTCTTATGCCCTCCATTTAATTATGAGCTATAATTACATAATTATGTAAACAACCATTTATATTTAAATTGTTGGTCACTAGAAATTTGATTTGAGAATTGCTGTCATATGCTAATTTTAAGATAAACACTGATTTGATACTGGACATCTTTGGGTAAGATTTCATTATGAAAGCAAAAGTATAAAAAAGAACTTAAAATGTTGCCCTTATAATGTGGTTAAATACAAGTTACCTTCTTTTGATTTTCTTTTACAAAATTTCACTTGCTATAAGAGATAAACATTTGGTAAACTTTGACAAGCAAATTGTTAAGAGATAAGATTGCCATCACTGAAGCAGAAAATGTACTGTAGTGCAAAATTTTCACCAGTTGGACTAATATAGCTGGGTAAAAACATCTTTAATCATGCCTTTCTACTGAAGTGGATTTCATTTAACTGGAAGCAATTTAAATAACTAGTTAAGAAAATTAAAGTGTGCTTTTGATAGTTCCTTAATAGCAATAAATTGAAATTCAGTGTTTGGAAGGCATACAAATACAACAGGAGTGGTAAATGTGTCTGTCTTTCCAGGTAAAGTTGTATTTTTTTGTATATTTATGTATTTTATACCTGTTATCTAAATTTTCTTGTTAATAATTACTTCTTTGGGGATCTTATTTTTAAATATCATACTGATGGACCCAAGCCTCTTCCCAAAGGAGGACATAGTCTATGTCATTGAGAGCTGGTTACAGAAACATTCAGCTAAATTAATATTGACAACTGTTATTAGTGTATTGCAGTAGGTAGGGGCCTGTCCTTTAGCACACTGTAAAAGCTACATAAAGAACTCTTGAAAGAATTGGTTTCCTTATATAGGACTTGATCCATTAAAATAGATTTCTCTTTTTTTTTTTTAAGAAGTCATATTTATACCTGAGAACTGTCATGATAATTGTTTTAAAAAATTATTGACTTTAGGTATCTCTGGTTTCTTTCATTCATTAACTCAGTGTAGTTTGATCACCATACCATCTTTTCCTCACAACTTCTGGATCAACATTGACTTAGTGGTCAAATCCAAGGTACCCTCTTTTTGCTCTTTACCTTACCATGCTTTTGTGGTATTTGATACTGTTAATTACCCTGTCCTTGAATCTATCATTTCTTAGCTTCTTAGATGCCTCTCTTCTCTAGTTCTCCCATCTACCTCCCTTACTTCTTGGTTTGGAGCTTCTGTTCCTACTCCTTAAATGTTGCTTTTCTTAGGGTCATTCAGTTCTTTCTTCTCCCAATCCCCTCTTAAGACATCTTTTTTTGTTCTTGTTGCTTTAACCAGTACATTTGTGTATGACACTCAGACTTCTGAATCTCTGTATCTAGTGGACATCTCTGTTTGGATATCCCAGAGATACTTAAAATATCTAAGGAAGTGGTCCAGTTTGAATTTCATTCAGATGGATTATTTCTGAAGTACAAAGGAGCCTTTGGCATTAGTGTTGTCTGATAGGCATTCTTGGGGAGGTATTTGCCTGAGGCTATCATTTGTTTAGGCATGGAGAAATTAGGTTAAATAACTGGTTTGTATTATAGTGAATAAGAGCTTGGGCTCTGAAGTTATTTTTAATAAAATATATTATTTGGTGTAAATTGGTTTCTGGTAGAGTTTACTTAAGACTGTAGTTTGGTTATACACGGACTTAATCCAGAGAATGACAGTATAGGTCAACAACTCTTGACTTCTTTAAGTTTTAACACTTATTCAGTGAAATCCTCCCTTACCCTCTTATTTATTTTTTTCCTGGACTAGTAAGAATATTTTTTTGTCTAACACATTTAAAATTTTTACTTTTAACAGAAATTAGCAGAGTACGGAAAGACATGTACAATGACACATTAAATGGCAGTACAGAGAAAAGGAGTGCAGAATTGCCTGATGCTGTGGGACCTATTGTTCAGTTACAAGAGAAACTTTATGTGCCTGTAAAAGAATACCCAGATGTAAGTATATTTTGTTTATATTCAATGTTTTGTTTTGCTTTTTTCCTGATTCACATTCTTTGGAAAGAGAGGTATCTGGTGGTAAGCATTGGCAGCTGCTTTAAAAAAATTTCACATGAGGGACCAGACATGTGAATAATTTAAAATTATTAAAAAATATATATTTGTGTTTGGATGTTGCTGTGTCACTTTGGAAATGCACATAGTCAAGACTTAGTTCTAGATTTCAGATTGAGGCCAGAATTATGGAAGGAGCTTTGGCTTGAATGTCAGAAAGCACCGAGTACAACTTAGTGCTTGTCTTTGGCATAGCCTCTGAAGCTGCACCACCCTCTCAGCAAAACGAGGGGCTAGGCTCTGATAGCTAAGGTTCTTTGCAGTACTGAAATTTTTATCATAACCACTATTTATAATTTTTTTCATCTTCGTTCCTTGCTCAGCTATTCTGAATATCTTGTCCTGGATAGCCTCCTTATACTATACAATTAATTTATAAAAGGCTCAAAACTCTTTGCCTTTTGTTAGAAAGCCCTACATGACATGGTACTCTCTGTCTCTGGCCTCATCTCAGATGATCTTCCTTCTTCCTCAGCGCCCTGTAGGCACACTGGCTGTTAAGGATGCGTCTGTTCCCGCCCAAGTGCCCTTATGTTTTCTCTGGCTGCTGCTTGCATTAAGATTTTAGCTTAAAGGTCACTTTAGAGAGGCCTCCTCTGCCCATTTAATATAAAAGCAATCTGGTTACTCATTATTTCACATACGTCTCTATTTTTCTGCAATAGCATTTATTATCTAGTTTTTTTTTTTTTTTAGATTTTCTTGTCTCACCCCAGCAGAATATAAGGTACTTAAGAACCTGTTTTTGTTATTTACTTATATATTCCCAGTGCATGTAATATTGGCACATAATAGGCAAACTAGCTACTGAATATATCGAGGCAAATCGATGTCTTTTTGCTGAGCTTCAGAGGACTTTTCTGAAAGGAAGTACAAGAAGGAGTTGATATGGTAAAGTCAGAACTGTGATGTGCAGTCTAAGATGCACTGATTATGTGGGTACTATCATAGTTTGGAGATTGGAATTAAATATCGAGTTGATAGGAGAAAAATGTTGATATTACATAAGGTGCATTTCTATTAATAATGCAGTTTTCTTAGAAGTTAATACATTTGCTCTTTTTTTAATAAGTATTTTTGTTACAAATATATAAACAATTCTGGATGATTTAGGCAAAAAGGAGTTTGTTGGAAGATAATTGGGTGTAGTACTAAGGGTTGAAGGAATAGCTGGAGAACAAACCTGTATATAAGATAGCAACCAGGGCAGGTTTGAGAACCTCAGGAGTGGAAGTTTAGACCTTCCCTGTTGAGAGCCTTACTCTTTTTCTATTTTTAACTTCCATTTAATAATCTTGTGGTAGTTCATACAAATACATGTATGAATTCTTCAAACTCCGATTCCATCCAGGCTGCCAGGTAACATTGAGCAGCATTCCATGTGCTACATAATTTGGCATCATGCCTCTCAGATATTATTCAAACTTCATATTCTTTGGAGAGAGGATGTATTTGGGGCCAGTTTGCCATGAGTAAGGCCTGGGATTAACTGATATAACCTAGACCACCCTGGGTATTGGATTATTTTTAGGGATGGTAAGTTGTGATTTGGGCAGCTGTCCATCCCGGTTGGTGTTATTCTGTGTTTCATGATATCTTTAAAAGACAGCAACCATCTCATCTACTTGTCTAAAGGGTGAAGACCCAGCAGTGGTCTTTTGCGTGAACTATGCAAGACAGCGACCTTGTCATCTGCTTGTCTAAAGGATGGAGACCCAGCAGTGGTCTTTAGTGTGGGCTGCGCAAGAACATGAGACCATGTTAGAGAATGCAGCCTCAACTTGCCCAATCCCCGTTCTTAGAGAAATGCTGTGCTCGGAGTGATGCTTACATTGCATTACTAAAAGACACAAGTCCTGCATAATCCTCTAAGTCAGAAGAGATGTGTTTTATGTTGTGGATCCAAAGGGAGGCACCTTTTTACTATATTCTTATCCTTTTCCACCAGTTGAGATTCATTGTCTTAGTCAACTTCAGTTATTGGACAGGTGTGTTGGAGTGAAACAATGTCTAGTTCACTGATTCCCAAAATGTGGTCCTGGGACTATAGTATCCACACCTCCTGGGAACTTGTAAATGCTCAAACCTCAGCCCAGACTAGTCGAATCAGCAACTCTGGGCCAGAGCTCAGCAGTCTGCCTTCCACGCCACGTGGATGTTACCATGTGTGCTGAGGCTTGAGGAGCACTGCCCTCGTTTGTGTAGGTTGTCATCCTGAGCCAGGCTCACAGGCTGTCATGTAGGGTCCTTTTACCAGGTTTTGTTTCAGGAGGCAGATGAGGGCAGTGAACTCTTGAGGAGCAGGCATTGCAGTAGTACAGACAGACAAGAAACAAGAGGATGTTTTCTTTAGGTCCTGTCAGTGCTGTGGGAAAACTGAGGTGCCCAGTGGCTATGTGTTTAGTCAAGGGACCTTTTATAGGATGTAGGGAGTGCAGAGACATGAGTAGAGAGATGAGAGGAGGGCGTTCAGATCGTTTGGGGAAAGGACGGTTCAGGCAGAGCGATCAGCAGTTCAGTGCACGCTTGGGAAGTGTGGTGAGATTCGAGGTTAGAGGGTTAGCAGAGTGCCTATCCTGTAGCGATTTTGGATACTACGAATGTGAAATGGAAAGCTGCAGAGTGCTGTGGGCTCAGTTAGGTTTTAGTAGCTTATTTCTGGCATTTGTGTGGAGAAAGGCTGTGGGTGATACTGACAGCAGGGAGACCAGCTGGGGGCAGAGGAGAAACTTGAACAAGAGGACTTCGGAATACTCAGATCCTACATCATTGGTAACTTAAGAGCCAATAGGATTTGCTGGCAGATTGGATATGGAGGATGAGGGAAAACTCAGAGGAGTAGCTCACAGGTTTTGATTGGTTGAAGTAACAGTCACCAATTCCTGAGGAAAGACGGAGGGAAGAGCAGGTTTGGGGGTGGGGCTTCACATTTCTGACTTAGAGCTGAGTTTGAAGTCAGACATCCATATGTAGGCATGTCAGTGAGGCAGGTGGTGTATGAGTTCTGGATAATTACTGGCACCCAAAAACATCTGTTTTATCAAAGCTTTTTAAATTTGAAATTCAGTGGTTTATAGGAGAGAAATAGATACAAGCCATCTTGGTCCTCCAGACCAGTTTTTTAATACCTTGATTTTAAATTTCCTTTAAAAGAATTTGGCAGAGTTGGAGTCTGCATGTAGCTTCTCTGAGATGATCAATACATACCAAATGAATAGTAACTATGCTGTAGTCTGTACTAGGAACTGTATCTCATCATTAAAAAAAATAATTAAAATGAAATAAGACTGTCAAATTTTGGCAGTATAGAAAATATTTTTATTTCAGAATTATGAATTAGGTATTGGTCACAATAAAACAAGCATGTGTTTTTCTTATTCCCTTTTGTCTTAATATATCTTAGCAATCATTACATATATTCTACCTCCTCCTTTTTTGTGAGGAATTGATTTTGTGAGTGAACTCACGCTCTTTGACTCGAAAATGCTTTTATTAAAGCTGCAAAAGGGTAGTGTAGTACAGTGGTCCAAACGTGTGAACTGAGTCCTGGGTGGCCCTAATGCTTGTATTGTGCTTTGGGCAAATCCAGTCATTATTTTCTTTGTCTCTGTATAGAGGTATCTCTCACAGGCTTGTGAAGACTTATAAGTGAATTAGTACATGTGAGACATTTGGAAAGTGCCATAATGCTGTGTACCTACATAATGCTGTGTTGCCAGGATGTAAGCTCCAGGAGGGTGGTGGTGTTGTCCTTTTTTACAGTCTCACTGCCTGGGATAATGTCCAGTAAACGGTAGCTGTACGATAAGTATTTGTTGTGTGTATCTGTATGAAAATTTCAGTCTTTTAAATATTGCTGAACTTTAAAAAAGTTGTCTTTTAAGTTTACATATAGCAACTTATTTATAAAAGTAAGTGTAAACTTGGAGATACTGTTTTGGGTTTGGCTGTGCATAACTCTGGGACTGATGAGAGAAGGAAGCCTTGGATTCAGTGTTTGAGAAGTGAGATTGTGCTGTATTATGTCTATAGTGTTTTTTGAATCAGTGGCTTAATGGTGTGGGAATGAGAAGATAATATGAGTAGCTTGTTGAAAAATTTTTACAAATTTAAGTATTTATACTCATTAATAAAGTGGATTGTATTGCATCTCTGCTAGTATTAAGCATATTTTGGCGGTAGGGATATTAATTCAGTAAAGAAAACTGCTTGATACAGTTGAGGTAATAGTGAGTTTTTGAGTCAGGTTTTGAATCCTGGCTTACTCGTTTAGTGGCTGTATTTGTTAACAATTGCCACAACAGTGCTCTGTGTAAGCTGTCCTAAAACTCAGTGGCTTAAAATAACAAGTATTGATTTCTGTGCTCTTTATTTAGTCCACACTGTGTGGGCTGGAGTTCTGCTGACTGGGTTTAGCCAGCCTGTAGCCTGGGCCAGCTGTGGGTGTTTCGGTTACCTTTATGTTCCCTTCATGTTCCTGCTAGGCTCCGCCCAAAGAGGCAGCAGCTGCTTGGAGCAAGCGCTTCTCCTGGCAGGCCACTGGAGTGTCAGAGCTGAGCCAAATTGCTTAAACACCTGAAAGACCTCTGCTCTTTCTCCCTCAGCCAACATTCCCTTAGCTTGATGGTTGTCAGCTGTGGATCTTGCCCTTCCAGGGCATTTGGCAGTTTCTGGAGTTATTTTTGGTTGTCACAACCTGAAAGGAGTACTAATGGCATCTAGTAGGTAGGTACCACGGATGCTCGTAGACATCCTTCAATGCACGGGACGGGACGGCCCCAACAACAGTTCTACCCCAAATGTCAACAGCACTGAGGTTGATACACTGTGTTATCAAGTCACTCCATCCACATGAGAAGGGACTGGAAATTGAGACTATCACATTGACTTTGAGCCCATGTTAACTTTAGAATGTTTCCTTGTTCATAAGATCATCATAGAATTATTTAAGAGTAATGAAGATAACAAATATATGATATCTGATAGAGCACTCAGTAAGGTTCTTGTGATCATGTGTAAGGAAAAAAGTCCCCATCCTTGAAGGAGCCCACAGTGTTGTATGAAAGAGAAAAGCTGCTGCATTAAATACTTTAAGACTATTTATCATACTTTCATAAAAGAACAAACAGAAATGAAGATTAAAGTTATACATAGGCCATCATAGTGTTGGTTTGGCCAATTATTAAGGAGGGACAGGTTTGAATCCATGACGATCTCATAAATAGTACGTGAATGGAGTTAACGCTGATTGATAAAAGATGTTGTGTTTCAGTGAGTCAGTGACAATTGTGCCATTGAAGTTGCCTGGTCATCGTTTCTGTGCTCTGAGAAACGGCTTTACAGGATGTGCCAGAGTGGTAGAGCCAGTTCCCAGCGTTGGCAAGGGCTGGCTCTCGGATGCCTTAGTTAGCCTGGTGTGCATGTGAACAGACAGATTGGAAAACTGATTTAGCTTCGGGCATGATTAAGTTGTAGTGAAACTTTTCCCAGAAATGCTTTATGAAGATAATTTGACTTTGTGATGTTTTAAAAATGGGTCTTAATTTTGAACAGTTACAGCCTTGAAAGGTTTGTCTTGGATCTAAGCTGTCATGAGGACATATATTGTCAAAGATTCTAAGATAGGTAAATGCCCTTTCAAATATTTTTTCCAGTTTGTAGACTTCAACATGGCAATGCTAATTAATAATGTGGGTTTATAATGTTTTTCACGGTACTCTCTATGGAAGTGAAAGTGGTTCAGTCATGTCTGACTCTTTGCGACCCCAAGGAATTCTCCAGACCAGAATACAGGAGTGGGTAGCCTTTCCCTTCTCTAGGGGATCTTCCCAACCCAGGGATCGAACCCAGGTCTCCCATATTACATGTGGATTCTTTACCAACTGAGCCACAAAGGAAGCCCAAGAATACTGGAGTGGGTAGCCTAGCCCTTCTCCAGCGGCTTTTCCTGACCCAGGAATTGAACTGGGGTCTAGCTCCTAATATTAATTTATGTTAATGGTGGAACATGATTTTTAAATTCCTTTCTCCTGAGCTTGCAGATAAAATCTGGCTAGTCATGGCTTCTGAGTTGGTGTGGAGTTATTGGTCAGGTTCAGTTTCTTAAGACTGTCACCTGCAGAATGGCTGCTGAGCTGACTTTTGTTTGGGAGGAATTATGAGAGGAGAAAAGAGATCAATGCAGTTGGTTGTCTTTACTTGAGCCTTTGTTCTTTGACTCTGTGGCTTTCTTGTTGTGTTGAAAGACTCCACATGAACTACTCTGGTCTTTCGTTGTTCTGAGAAACTGATGGACGGTAAGTAAAAATTTAACGATCGGCCAAGTCTCTCTCTTCAATGCCTAGGTTAAACCTTGATATTTGGCAGGATATGATTTTAATTACAAGTGAAAGTAAAAACATCTGCACATCTCTCTTTAATATTTTATACAGGAACCTCTTAAGGATAGATTGTTGATTTGAAGAAAGTTAGATAATATATTGTTATTAAATGGTGTGAAATGTTTCAGATTACATATTAACCTATTGGAGATTGTAATTTAGCAGTACAATTTGATAACATAGAGCATGTCTTTTAAGTTTTAGGAAGAGAGACTATTATTGTTAACTTAGAACTTTAAACAGATCAATTCAGTGAAGGTCAGTTTCATGACATTTGGTTTTTAAGTTTCATTTTTATTTTACTTTGCAAGGATATTTCAAAGGCCTGCTGTGTACCAGATATTTAATACACTCTTTGTGATCTGAGATATACTAAATTTCTTAGGATGCTAATAAAAATTATTCCAAAAAAGATTTCATTGGAGATTGTAATTTAGCAGTACAATTTGATAACATAGAGCATGTCTTTTAAGTTTTAGGAAGAGAGACTATTATTGTTAACTTAGAACTTTAAACAGATCAATTCAGTGAAGGTCAGTTTCATGACATTTGGTTTTTAAGTTTCATTTTTATTTTACTTTGCAAGGATATTTCAAAGGCCTGCTGTGTACCAGATATTTAATACACTCTTTGTGATCTGAGATATACTAAATTTCTTAGGATGCTAATAAAAATTATTCCAAAAAAGATTTCATGACAATCTGAAAACTAGTTTTTTTTTGGTTTAAATTTTTTCAAAGTTTAATGAATTTTAAAGTAATCTTGTCTTAAAATAGAAATGCTTTCTTTTGTAAGTAACATTTTGGTATTAAAAAAGACTAGTGTGTAGAAGAACAAGCTTAAAGATGGAGTTAGTTTTTAGGGAAGAATAATTACTTGTAAGCAAATGTTTTCCAAACTCAGTTGAGATAGAAAATTTTGCCTGTGATTTATCTTATCCGAAAAGAGATTGTTAGGATCTACTTGGTTAAAATTACTGTGACATAGGTCTTAAGGAATTAGATGATAACTTCATCAACCTCCATATCTCTTAATATTTTCACTGAAGTAATCAAAGGAATAGAGAAATTAGAAACCTGCTCCTCAGGGCTCTTGGGTGTTAGATGTTAAAGGAAAGGTCAAGGTGCTGATCTTTTTTGGCCCATTTTGGGAGAACAATGTCTCCTGGGAGTGAGTGAAACAATCAGTAACAGAATCTTCTTAATCCTTACCCTGTCCCCTCCAAAGTTGGTAAAAATGAAATGGGGTGTGGAGTAGTCTACAGTTATACCCCTTGAGCTTGGCCACTCGTTTTTGTGCCTGCTTAACATAGGTGGTCTAAGTTTATTTTGTGAGTGAATGAAGTCATTATTTATACCTTCTTTTGGTTTGAGTTTGAACAGAAAACTACTGTAGCTTTTGATGGAATTTGGCTTAACTTTTGGGCTTCCCAGCTGGTGCTGGTGGTAAAGAACCCGCCTGCCAATGGCAGGAGACGTAAGTGCTGCAATTTCACCCTGTGGACATTGAAATAGAACTTGTTTAAGGATTAGCCATAGAACTAAATTTAATTATTTCTTTGGTAAAGTATGTTATATGTCTTAGTAAACCCATCCCTTTAGAACAAAATAGTTTATAATAAATTAGGAAATTCCTGAAATCTAAGTTTTGATTACAATGTGTGTGGTGCTCAGTCCTTCGGTTCTTTGTCACTCTCTGTGATCCTATGGACCATAGCCTGCAGGCTCCTCAGTCCATGGGATTCTCTGGACAAGAGTACTGGAGTGGGTTGCCCATGCCTTCCTCTGGGGAATCTACCTGACCCAGGGATGGAACCCCGGGTCACCTGCATCATAGGCAGATGCTTTACCGCTGAGCCACTGGGGAGACCCTACCAGGCTGCTTTGTCCATGGGTTTTCCTAGGCAAGAATACTAGAGTGGGTAACCATTCTCTTCTCCAGGGGGTCTTCCTGACTCAGGGATTGAACCCTGGTTTGCTGCATTATAGGCAGATTATTTAACTGTCTGAGCCACCAGAAAGCTTTTCTTAAATTAAAAAACAATATCAATAAGTAGCCTGCTTACCGTGAACTTGGCCATCTCCATGTTTCATATTGATAGCATTTTTTATTCATTACTTGGTAAGGAATTGATAGAGTTTAAAAAATTTCACTGTTGTATTGCTTGGGGTTATAGAACAGTGATTTATTACTTTTTTTGCCTTTTTATTTGTAAGATTATATAAGAGCAGTACAAATTCGCAGTTTTAAGGACAGATTAAACACAATAAAAAGGCAAAATTTGAGAAATGAGTAGAAACATGAAGGCTATAGCAGAGATATGAGTTTAAAACTGTAAAATTTTGATATCATTCATAGCAAAGGCCTGAAGAATGGCAATGACAGTTGGAACAAAGACAAGGGAACAGATTAAAATGTAAATCTTAAGATTTCATAGTCTGTTACATGTGGAGGATAATATTGTAGAAGAACCAAGAGTAAGAGATGGTAAACATACTGTATTAATAAAATTTAATAGTTGAAAATCACTTAAAATAATTCAAAATCTCTGTAAACTGAGTTTGTTCTTAACAATTTAGAAACATTGTAGCAAGGGTAGTGTAAGTTGCCGGTAAGTCAAATGTAACTAAAATTTGTGCCCCAGAAGAGTAAGTTTCTTTAAGAGCTGAATTAGTACTTTTGGAGCAGTTATGAGAGGATATTTATGAAGCAAAATTTAAGAAACCAGTTTCAAAGAGCCTTAGGCTGTATTCATAATCAATACATGGTCAAGATTACTAAATATTTGATATCCCAGACTTATCTTATGGGCCTGAGGTAACACTTGTAACAAGCTCAGTCTTGATTCAGATAATTGTACTGTTCTCTCTGTGTATGTCTTGTGCTGAAGTTTATGCATATTTGCCATTGAATCTTGTGGATGAAATAATGATCATGTACAAGTTTTCATTCATGTGAAAGGTTTGGTTAAGGTGCACAGGATGTGGATGTTGATCCTAGTCAGTAACAGATAGATGAGGATATTGGAAAGGGGTGGTCATGTGAAAGGAGTATGGTAATGGTATGTTCTGTGATGTTGCGGAAAATAAATTACATTTGGGCTCATTATGAAAATAAACTTAAATCTGAAGAGGATTTTTCTAGACTCTGTGCTAAACATTTGGAGCTACCCATGACCACCTGGCAGAATTAGGGTCTTGAGAAGAGAGGCTTTATGCTCTACTGCTGAAGCGTCCGAACTTGAGGTGTTCTAGGATGGGGACTACTTTGGTAACCTCAAATGTATTAAATGGAGATGATAATGGTGACTACCTTCTAGTGTTGCTGTGAGGATTAAGTGACTTAATGCAGCTAAGTCTTCCCTGATAGCTCAGTTGATAAAGGATCCACCTGCAATGCAGGAGACCCCGGTTTGATTCCTGAGTTGGGAAGATCCGCTGGAGAAGGGATAAGTTACCCACTCCAGTATTCTTGGGCTTCCTTTGTGGCTCAGCTGGTAAAGAATCTGCCTGCAATGTGGGAGACCTGGGTTTGATCCCAGGTTGGGAAGATCCCCAATGGCTATGCATTCCACTATTCTGGCCTGGAGAATTCTGTGGACTATACAGTCCATGGGATCGCAAAAAGTTGGGCACGACTGAGCCACTTTCACTTTCTTTGACTTTTACGGTGGCTAAAGTGCCAAGCGTCAAAGTTCACTTTTAAGGAACCCTCATAGTAGAACTTACTTCATAGTACTCAACATCTAAGAAATGTTGAATGACATAGTCCTTGCGCTTATGATGCTTCCATATTGAAGTATTAAAGAGAGACCTGCTTCTCAGCGCTACAGCGCTATTGGGTGTTAGATGTTACAGGAAAGGTCAAGGTGCTGATCGCTTTTTGTCCTGTTTTGGGAGAGCAGTGTCTCCTGGGAGTGAGTGAAGCAGTCAGTAACAGAATCTTCTTAATCCTAACCCTCTCCCCTCCAAAGCTGGTGAATGAAATGGGCTCTAGAGTAGTCCATGGCCATACCACTTGAGCCTGGCCACCCATTTTTGTGGGTGGGAAATAACAGTTGTTTCTGTGACATCATTAACTCTCATTTGAATTTTATTCTGAAAACAGTCAGGCTTCCATTTAATAAGTTTTTGGGATGTGTGAGTGTTCCTGTGCTGCCTGTGTTCATTTCTTCTCTGTGCTGTATGTCGTGTGAGGCACTGTGGATTCACATACACACACACAGGTGTGGTGCTGGTTTCTGATTTCAAAGAATGCCCTGTAAAAGACATGCAGATTACTGCAGATGGTGAGACAGGAGGGCTTTAAGAGGTGGGTCCTCACTTAGGACAACCATCTCCAGGCGTTAACAACCAAGGAAGTCACTGAAGGACTACTTGAGCTTAATACTATGAAATGAGAATTTGACGTGTTTGGTGAGAAAAAAAGAGAAAGAAAGGTATTACAGGGAACAAAAATTCAAAGTCCCCGCTATTTTAGAAAACATGTTTCTGAACAGAAGGTAAAGATAAAGGTTTGAAAAGTAACTAGGGATCTTTCAAAAGGCCCCGTGTGTAAATGTTCGGGCCTTACACTTTCAAGGTGCTGCCTTCTGTTTGTGTCATCAACCCTTCTTGGCTTTCATTGCCTTCATATCTTTTGTTTTAATGTATAATTTCTTGTTTTTCTACGTACGTGTTATTTAGCTTCCTGAATAATCATCATCTTATTAACCTGAGTTTGTTTTGAATGGTTTCCTCCTTTTTGCAAGTTATACTCAGAAGAGAAAGACTTTACATGATTTAGGTTATCCAGATTCATATGCTATAAATTTAATGTTTTGGTTATTATTGGTTACTTTTCTTCACTTTCACATCTGTTGGTGTAACTGCTGCTGCTTATATGTCCTGTGCCACCAACAGAAGACGTGTATGAAGGCCTAATATGCGAATAGTTTGCAGAATGGTTCCTGTAGTAATTATGCACCTTAAGAAGGCAGATTTGGCTGTTTATCTGGAATTAACAGGAAGATAGAGAAGGGATAAGACATCTGTCTTTCCGAAAGTACATGACATTTTGATCTATTCATTTTTTTTAACAGAAGACTTTCGTTGATTGATTTTTTTTCTCCTTAAACTCTATCTGACCATACTGGTTTCAGTTGGTATAGTTCTGACATGAATATTGATTGATGTTTTCATTTATGTTAGTGAGTAGATGAAAGTGAAAATCACGAGATGTATGTCAAAACTTTATTGTTCATAAATGTCCAGGCAGTTGATTTGCTAAATTGGATAATGACTTCAAATATTGGAAGAAGGCTGTGCTATTCACAGTGGACTTTATTAGCAAACTTTTAAATTTTACCTGCATTGTTAACCTTTTTCTCCTTTACTGTCATCAGCCAAGTCAATGAAACTATAAAATCAAATCAAACAAGATATTCTGGTATTTTTAATTAAAAACAGTTGTATTGCTAAGTAGTCATAACTCTTCTCTCATCTTACATACTTGCATAAGATGGCTTATTAGTGTTGACTACATTGAAGTGGTCCATTTTTATCTGCTGAACAGAAGACTTGATCAAGAAATACACATTTGTGTGTATGTGTTTGATACTTACTATGTTGCTTACATGATATGATGTAACATTTATAAATATCTAACTTAAAATTGGAAAAGACCCTGAGGAGGAGAAGATAAGGTGCTTGGATGGTATCACCAGCTCGATGGACATGAGTTTGAGCAAGCTCCAGAAGTTGATGATGGGACAGGGAAGCCTGGTGTGCTGCAGTCCTTGGGGGTCACAAAGAGTAGGATGTGACTAAGTGACTGAAATGAACTTAAAATCACCTTAGCTGTACTAGACAAAATATTTAAAAACAGAGCATCAGTTTATTGTGCAAAAGGCAATCCAAAGAAGTGCATCTTCTTTTTAAAATTGTTTTTCCAAAATTTTAAGCAGAAATTAAACATGTCTTGGAAGTGTTTCATGGAAATGAATGCTTTTGGAAATCATTTTTAAATATGCTTTGATAGTGTGCCACAAAAGATTTTATCTTTGATTGTACATTTCTTAAAAGGTTAGTGGAAAGATTTGCTATAATACTTTATGTTCTGTCATTGAGAGAACTAATGTCTATTTAAAATTAAGTCAGCAGCATCAAGTAGCATTAGACATGATGTTGACCTCTTCTTTAGAAATTAACATGCCACTTGAGGGCAATATAATTGGTAAGCCAGAGAAGTCTGTACTTAAACAGTAGAGTTAATGAATGTCTTTCTTTTTTTTCCTCTTTTCTTTCTTTCTTTCTTTCCCTTCTTTTGGCCTTTAAATTTTGCAGTTAGCATATGCTGTTTGAAACGATTTTCTTTGACTGTGTTGTGACAGTGTTTTAATTGAATGAAGCTGCAGAACTAGCCTGATAAGTCAACACAGGATGGATTTTAATGCGAGGCAAACAGTGTTAACTTGGAGATTGGTTGCAGTAGACGACGCAGCTGCTATGATTAATTTTTTTCATTCTATACTTACACCACTTTGGAAAGGATGACCTTGATGGTTTCATTATATTTGAGTCTCAGTGGTATGCACTTGAATACATTTGAGCTGTTTTTTCCTGGTTGTGGTGCAATAGAGACTGGTTCATTTTTAAGATTAGGAAAATTTTGTTACGGATTTAATGTTTGACTGGCTTTAAAACATTTTTTATTTAGTAAATAATAATTGGGAGTATTACTTAGCTGTAGCAGAAAACCTTTTCTGTGTAAGCTGTGGTTTTAGCAAAAGAGATTTAATATATGAAAAGAAAGAATGTGCCAAAGATGGCCTCTTTTGGGTTTGTGTATTAGGAATGGAGCCAACCACTTTAACAGAGGGCACACATTCAAAAGTTACACATATTTTTACACTGTACTGCCTGAAATTAGTCACTTCTAGATCTACTTAGATTTAAAGGCAGCCTCTTTAAAAATTTCATGGACTTCTCTGTTAAGTACTAAGGGTAATTCAGACCAGCTGAACAATTTCAGTAAAATAGGACATAGAAGGGAAAAAAACAAACAAAAAACAGACATCTGCTTGAATGCACCAGAGACCTAGCAAGATTATGAAGAACTGCTAATTTAGGATTCTTGGGAGGACAGAGAATCAAGGTTGGGTGTTAGCCTGGCTTTGTGAAACTGCTTCTCCTCTAGATGTGTTTGCTGAACCTGGAGAGGACAGTAGAGAGGCTAAACTTTGGGGCACATAGGTCTAACCTATGTAAGCTCCTTCCCATCTCCAGTCTGTGTTTTGGGTAGGAATCTGATAGGTGTGCATTCAGGGGTAAGAGGGAAGTAATTTCCTAGGCCTTTTTATATTATAGACTTTGCATGTCAGCATCAAAATTGTGTCAACCTCAATAAGCAAAATTGTATTGAGATGATCTTAGGTGGCTAGTTAACAATAGGTGCCTGGCAGAAGCTGACATATATTCCCTCTGGAGAAAGATAACATCACCTTAGGCTTTATATTATTTCTGTAAGCTATTTAGTAAATACATTGGCACACGCTGGAAAACAAGCAAACACAAAGAATACAAGATGATTTAAGAAAAATCTGAAGAAACAAGACAAAAGAAGCACATTCATCAAAACTCTAGATATTAGGATTATTAGACCCAGACTTTATAAAAGTTATGCTTATTGTGTGTATGGAGACAAAAGACAAGTTGGAGAAATACGGCAGAGTTATGGGAGCTATGAAAGAAGAGTCAAACTGAATATGTCAGAGAAAGAGAAAGTATAAAAGAAAAACCAAACTGAAAAATTCCTTAACTGGGCTTAATAGATTTAACAGAAGACTCAAAGCTTTTGAAGAGGAAATTAATGAACTGAAAATTACCTCAGTTGAAAATTCAGTTAGAAAATAAATTTAGAAAATAAATATCTTATAAATATCTTTATATCTTAACATATGTAAGCTTAAGGGCAAAAGGTACTACTGGAGAAAAGACCACTTCATTATGGCAGAAGAATATAATTTTGTATATACCAACAACACAGTTTCTAATTGTATAAAGCAAATAGAACTGAAAGAAATAGACAAAAGTTAGTCACAGAGGAGTTTGCCTGCCTTTTTTTCCTACGATTTTTTTGATATGGACCATTTTTAAAGTCTTTGGTGAATTTGTTACAGCATTGCTTCTGTTTTATATTCTGGCTTTTTGGCCCCAAGACATGTGGGATCCTAGCTCCCTAGACAGGGAGCAGAATTTCACTCCCTGCATTGGAAGACAGAGTCCCAACCACTGGACTGCCAAGGAAGTCTCATGAACCCCCATGGAATATTTAGAAAAATCGATTATGTACTGTACTTAAAAGTCTGAACAAGTATTCAGTCCAGTTCAGTCACTCAGTTGTGTCCGACTCTTTGCAACTCCATGAACCACAGCACGCCAGGCCTCCCTATCCATCACCGACTCCCAGGGTTCACCCAAAGTCATGTGCAGTGAGTCAGTGATGCCATCCAACCATCTCATCCTCTGTCATCCCCTTCTCTTCCTGCCCTCAGTCTTTCCCTGCATCAGGGTCTTTTCCAGTGAGTCAGCTCTTCGCATGAGGTGGCCGAAGTATTGGGTTTTCAGCTTCAGCATCAGTCCTTCCAATGAACACCCAGGATGGATCTCCTTTAGAATGGACTGGCTGGAACTCCTTGCCGTCCAAGGGACTCTCAAGAGTCTTCTCCAACACCACAGTTCAAAAGCATCAATTCTTTGGTGCTCAGCTTTCTTTATAGTCCAACTCTCACATTCATACGTGACCACTGGAAAAACCATAGCCTTGACTAGACAGACCTTTGTTGGCAAAGTAATATCTCTGCTTTTTAATATGCGATCTAGGTTGGTCATAACTTTCCTTCCAAGGAGTAAGCATCTTTTAATTTCATGGCTGCAGTCACCATCTGCAGTGATTTTTGGAGCCCCCAAAATAAAGTCTGACACTGTTTTCACCATTTCCCCATCTAATTCCCATGAAGTGATGGGACCAGATGCCATGATCTTCATTTTCTGAATGTTGAGCTTTAAGCCAACTTTTTCACTCTCCTCTTTTACTTTCATCAAGAGGCTCTTTAATTCCTCTTCACTTTCAGCCATAAGGGTGATGTCATCTGCATATCTGAGGTTATTGATATTTCACCTTAGAGGAATACTTAAAGCTTTAAATGTATATTTATTAGAAACGAAGAAAGGGTGTGCAATAAGCTGAGCATTCGTTTCATAATATTGGGAAAAGTACAGCAGATTAAATGTAAAATAAGTAGAAGGAAGGAAGTAATAAAGGTAAGAGTAGAAATTAAGACCCCTGAAAACCATCACAAAACGAAGAAGATCAACGCATTGGCTAGCTACTACTGCATTTTAATGAGCTGCCCCAGAAACTTACGTTAAAACAACCATCATTACTTAGCTCCTGCTTCTCTTGTGCATGCTGGTCGTTTTCGTTTAGGCTGGGTTCACCACAGCAGTTCTTCTGATCAGCACCTGCAGTCAGCTGCGGGTTAGCCAGGTCCCTCTGCTCTTAATAGTTACCTGGGTGTGAGCTGGCATGGATGGTGACTAGATTGCTTGTCTTTCATTCTTAAGTGGGTTAGTCTGAGAGTGTTGCATGGGAATAATAGGGCCTAAGAGAGGAAGTACACATAAGACTGAGACTTAGACTTTTGAAACATATATTATTCTTTTCATACATTGTATTGGAAAGCCAGTCACCATGCGAACCCCAGATTCAAGAGGTGAGAGGAGCTGCAGAATTACACTGCAAATGACATAGGTTAAGGATGCATGGGTAACTGTGGTCATTTTTGAACGACGTATCTACGAATTTAATTAAATGTATTTTCATCAGTCTACCCCTGTCAACAATAGAAAAGGTACATTCTTCGTAAAGACTGGAATACTGATCAAGAGAAAGGACGACATAGATAGCCAATTAGAATTGAAGTGGGACCATTGTTATAGATCTGTAGATACTAAGACGACGAAAAGTCTATGAAAGCTTTGTATCAACAAATTTGAAAGTTTAAACTGTATTACATATTTTTAGATAAACACAAGTTACCAAAATTGACATATGAAGGAATAGGAAATCTAAATTAAGTAACTGAATCCATAATTGAAAACCTGAACAGAGAAAAAAACACTCCAGACCCAGGTGCCTTCACCACTGATTTCTCTTCGGTATTTAAAGAAGAAATAGTACAAGTTAGCTTCTATAAGCCATTCCAAAGAGCTGAAAAAGGGGGACTACATCCCAACACATTTTGAATCCAGAATAATCTTGATGCTTAAACCCTAAGAAACATATTATGAAAAAGGAAAATTACAAGCCAGTTCCATTTGTGAATGTAAATTTAAAAAATAAAATTGTCACCAAATTGCTAACAAACTGAACCTAGTGATCTATAATAAAAGATAATGTATCATGATCAAGTTTATTGTAGAACTATAAGCGAGATTTAACATTTGTTAATGAATTGTAATCCATTGTATTACCAGAATAAAGGAGAAACATTATGATGGTGAAAAAATGTGATACATTTAAACATCCATTCATGACTAAAAATAAAAACTCTTAATGAATTAGGGAGTAGAAAGTAATTTTCTTAATCTGCTGAAGTATACACAGATTATTTCAGACTTCATAGTGAACTATTGAGAATTTATTCTTGGAATGAATCAAGGATAATACACTTGATTTGACTGTGAACCCATGATGTGCTGGCCAGTGCTGTAAGGATGGCCAGAAAAAGAAATTAAAAATAGGATTGACAGTTATGTATTTTTTCTTTTCTCTTATTTGCAAGTGATATGAATCTTTACCAAAAGAATCCGAAAGAACCTACAGAAAAATTAGAATGAAGAAAGAAGAAAGAGGGTTGTTGGGTATACTGTATGATACAAAAAGATGAATTATGATTTCACATTAAAGAAACAAATATGAAATAAAAATGTGATTTACAGTAGCAAAAATGAAGCCCCAAATGTCTTGGAATAAATCAGACAAAAACAAGTAAAGGCACACTAAGGAAGCTTTGTATTCTTGAGAGAAATCAGAAAACACCTAACCAAATGACAAAATTATACCGTATTCATGATCCTGAAGAGTGTTATAACATCCCAGTAACAATTATTGCTAGTATCATTTTAGAAATTGACCAGCTATTTCTGAAATCTGTATAGAGGCACAAAGACTGAGACATCTTTGAAAGAGGAGCAGGGTGAACTAACAGGCTGTCTTGCGTATTAAGATTTTGAAAATAAAGTTACATTAAATGACAGATACTGAGCCAAGTAGCTTAATAGAGAACCCAGAAGTAGACCCATATGTATAAGCATGTATAGGTGTTGCTTACAACAAGAAATGACGCTGCACTGTAGAGCAGGGGAAAGGATAGTCCCTTCAGCAACATGTGGCGGCCACGGGAGGGAACAGAAGAAGAGAAGGTTGTTCTCGCATCATGGACATCACTTCCTGCACATTGTAGACATAGATAAGAAAGTCATAACAGTAAAGCTTCTGCAAGTTAATACAGAGGATATCTTGATGATCTTGGGATGGGGAAAGACTACCTTTAAACACAAAATATTGTTAAAGGAAGACATGAGCTCCATTAAAATTATATATAATTTAATTTAATTCAGTCTGCTTAAATTAAGTCATCTTAAGACACCATTAAAGATGAAAATGGTAAGCCACAGGAAGGGAAAAGTCATTTGCCACACCTGTGACCACAAAGTAGAAATCAGTAAGACAGCAAAACAACACAATAGAATAGTCTGAAAACTTCACATGTGCTCAAAAAATATACATCTGATGACCAACAGCCTAAGCATAGAAATGTATCAGAGCAAGTCCTCTCCTCTTGGGAATGTATCTATGTATGACCGATTTAGGAAGTAGTTTCCTGCTGTCTGCTGAAGGAGTTTGGGGGGAGTTTTCCGGGAGATGGTGAAGGACAGGGAAGCCTAGCATGCTACAGTCCAGGGGGTGGCAGAGTAGGCCACGACTAAGCCACTGAACGACAGTCTCCTTTAGCAGCAGTCTTTTCCCGAATGGGACAGTCCTTTGTCCTGCTTCCTTAGTTTGTACATTCTTGCATGCAAGAGCCTTCCTCAAGTTAGAGCGTTGCTCAAGTCTTTGGCGAACTTTGTCTATACATAATTATGAAGCACAGAATGTGAATTAGAAGCTCGTATTCTTGAACTGGGCTAGCTCATTGCAGGGTTCAGTGGGAGCTGATCACCTGAAGCTGTGTCAGCCTTTGAGAGTGGAGCCAAATACTACAGTGTGAGAGTCTTCTTTGGGCATCTTTTCTAAAGATGGAAACTCAAGCCTGATACCTCCAAGCTAGATGCCTGGCTGTTGCTACTCTTTGAGCAGGCTTTGGTCAGTTGTTCTGTGTATCATTTCCACCTTTTCTTTCTGGTTTTCTGCAGAACTCCGTGTGTGAGTTTCTGGTCTCTCTGGAGTTCTGCAGGGCAGATTTGCCGTTTGATCGTATCCCCTTCTGTGGCCATTCTGAGCTTACTTGTTGATTGAGGGCCTGAGGCTTCTTAAAGTGAATTTGTAGTAGACTTCATAGACTCTGACCCACTGTGTGGCGGACTTTGTATTGGATGTTTCTTATATATTGTGCTGTACACACATGCAGTTCCTCTTCTCAGCAGTTCCAGAAAGCGTTGTCTCCATCACATGACCAAGGCTTGTTTTATATGACTCCCAATTCTTAATTACTGCTTAGTATTGGAGCTTGAATACCAGTTGGGGTCTGTATGCTTTCCAAGTGTAAACGTGTAATCATAGTACAGTACTTCAAGTACAGTACAGTACTTCAGTTTATTTAAATTGGGCATATGGGAGAAGGGCTGTTGATGATGACTGCAACGGTTTAGTTGGGTGAAGAGGTAGATCAGGTCCATGTGCCAAAAGGTAGGCAACGGTAAAGGGCTTTATTTGAATGTAAAGATGTGGTTCAGGCAGGTTTCAGAATTTGTAATCTTGTATAGCTGGGTCAAGGACCTGAGAGTCTTTGCTTGCGGTGGAAGAACTGATGTCATAATACCCTAGGGAATAGGACTTTCTTCCATCCTCAAACGTGTACACGCACATCTTTCACTTGGGAATCACTTCATAAGATGTGGCTGTGCTGGTGAGCAGCTGAAGAAGCAGGTGGCCTCTGGAGCACAGAAGACAGAGGAAGTGCCCTCGCTGCTTAAGCCCCGAGAGCAGTGACTGCTGGCTCATGCATGTTATGGAACGACAACTAAGAGTAGGGATAAAATGCAGGGAAAAAGTGGGCGCATAGGTGTCAGTGACCTGTTTGAATAAGTAGATAAAAACCACCCATAGACGGTTTTGTGGAACTGATGATATTCATTTTTTGGTCTTTTATATAGATGACATATTAATGAGGAAAATTTACTTTCCAGCGTTTATAGTCAATCTGTTCCTCTCATTGGCCTTTAAAAAAAATTAACTTCTGTGTGTGAATAGTAGAAGTTTCTGTGGAGGGATGATAATTATTTATACAGTTATTTCTTATCACTGTCCTTTTTGTGACAAGAGTTAAGTTTCTTTGTTAAAGTAGTAGTATGAACTAAAGGTAGAGATGGGAAATAGGAAAATAAGGATGCAGATACAAAATTGTGCAAGGACTGTGGGGAAAAATGTAGACTCTCATGCCTTACACAGTTAGTATAGTGTGGAATCCAGCTTCGGCCATCAGTGTTCTGGCAGCCAGCCCCCAAATACAATGCTCTCTCTACAGTCGCTGAAATATAGCTTAGATCAATATGATAGGAATTTCCCCCGGGGTTTTCTGTATAAAAGGCAGCCACTGTTTAACGTAGTAAATAGCTCCTGGAACCCTGTCATAGAAGGGATTTGTTGAACTTTCATGTACCCTTGTTTAGAGTGTGCATTTAAATGGGCAGGTGAATACAGCAGCTGTTTTAGGTAGATTCTGCTGTTCCTAATCCATGTTTTGTATTAATGAACATGAAAATTTCAAGCTAAACCATGAACTGCTGTCATTACACCCCCAAACTTGGCAGGAAATTCATAAGATTTTATTTCAACTTAGTATTTTTAAAAATTTAATTAGAGAAAGTTAAGTATATACTTTAAAATAACTTTATGTGAATAATGCACAATAATGTTTTGTTTTTTCTTTTTTCCTCAGTTTAATTTTGTTGGGAGAATCCTTGGACCTAGAGGACTTACTGCTAAACAGCTTGAAGCAGAAACAGGATGTAAGATCATGGTCCGAGGCAAAGGCTCAATGAGGGATAAAAAGAAGGTAAATCCTGAAAATGGGGCCATCCTTTATGTGAATAATGTACTTAACTTTTGAATTTTAATAACAAAATATCTAGGTCTTAAAGCACTGTATGTTATTTCATGTCAGAAAATTTTTACCTTTTAAAGGTGGTGTCATGATTTTCTCTTTTTGATTATCATTACTTTTCATTTAGCCAACTAATATCAGTTAATCCATCATATTCAAGTTGGTTTTTACACTTGAGAAGCTACCAGTTTGGAATTTAGATGACTATTCATTGTTGTCTGTATTAAAAATGTAACTGAAACTTTGAAAAATCTAAAATGTTTCTCTTGATGAGATTTAAATGAGAAGAATCAAATGAATTACTGTGGGTTTGTGTCATCTCATCAGGAGAGTGAGTAAGTGTGGAGGAAGGCTTATTAACTAGCCATATGGGAGTCATTTTGGTTTTTACCAGCATTTCACGTTGGGTTTGTTTTCCAGCTGTGTTACTTTAAAGTATATTGTTGTTGTTTTCTGCTTTTCTTCCTTGTGCCACTTCTTATTTTTCTAGTTTAATTGATGAACACCTAGTTACCTGCTTTAAATACTGTTTTTTTCAGAAGGTTTTATTTGCTGGTTTCTTTTTATCCAGTGATGCTATGAGGCAGAATACTTTGAATTCTATCTGTGTGAAAAATGTTTGACTGATTTTTTTAAGAATAGCATAGGTTTTGATTGCCAAAGATTAAATGTCTTGTTAGGAAGGGTTGGCTGTGTGTTTGGGTTTTTTTTCTAGTTTAATGATGAACACCTAGTTACCTGCTTTAAATACTGTTTTTTTCAGAAGGTTTTATTTGCTGGTTTCTTTTTATCCAGTGATGCTATGAGGCAGAATACTTTGAATTCTATCTGTGTGAAAAATGTTTGACTGATTTTTTTAAGAATAGCATAGGTTTTGATTGCCAAAGATTAAATGTCTTGTTAGGAAGGGTTGGCTGTGTGTTTGGGTTTTAAATACATTGCCTTGAAGAAGACATCAGATGATGGGGCTGTGGGCAGCTTTGCTAGAGCATGGTGTGCCCTGAACCCCTTGTGGAGCTTGCAGAGTGAATGCCAGGCCTGTAAGGCACTCTGACTTCATCCTGACTTCTTTCTGAGCTCTCACCTCATTTCATTTAAACTTTCCCATTAGCTGACTTGGTCTCAATCATTTTCTCTCCTTACAGGTAAATAATGACTTAGTAGTTAAGCTGAGCAGAGAGGCCCTCAATAATATTAATTATGTGTAAATTTTATTTTAAGCTGTTCTTGTCAGATGAGTATAAAGATATTTTGAGGCAAGCATGTGAGTTCTCCCTGAGCATATTTAGCAGTTGTATTTAAAAGTCTTTTTTATTAGAATCTTAAAATAACTTAATCACTTTGTGACTCAGCTGAGGGGCAGTCTTGTATTGCCATGCAGTTTTGGTTCCCCTGTTTGCACTTGTGGTTGCTTTGCATTAAGCAATGCTGATTTAATAGCCTAGGTACAGTAAGACAAGCTGTCACCAACTGAAGGACAAATCTTCACCAAAACATCAGTGTACTCATCCGTTAAACAAGTTGCTCTATCAGTTAACAAAGCATGTTTTGCCTCTGCTCAGCCTCCTGTCGGTTCTGTAGTGCCAGCCCTCCACTCACACACAAACACTGAGGAGCAGAGCTTGGAACCCTGTGATGAGACGTCGCGAGTTCTGTTTCCAGTCAAGTTGAACTTGGAGCCTGAAGAACAGTTTTCTGCCATCATTTTGGCATACATTAGAGTGGCTAAGAGAACAGTTTTCTGCCATCATTTTGGCATACATTAGAGTGGCTAAGAGAACAGTTTTCTGCCATCATTTTGGCATGCATTAGAGTGGCTAAGAGTGTAACCTCTGTGACCATCTTGCTTTCATTTGACTCTTGCTTCTATCACTTAGCAGCTTTGTGATTTTAGCAAATGACTTCATCTCTTGGCGCCATGTGAAGTGGGAGTTGCGGTCACTCTGGTGGCCGTGAGGATTACAGAAGTTGGCGAGCACTTAGCATAGTGCTTTGACACAGTGATCAATCAATTACTGTTAATGATTGCTCTTGAATGACTTTTGTTTACATTGTTAGTACTCTCACATTGCATCATGGGGGAGGACTACAGTTTTTTCAGCTTTGGGACTGACAGTGTTCTGTTGTTGCCCTGTGGCCTTTGAATGCCCCGTGTCCTCACAGCTTCCTATTTTGGTTCTGATGGTTGCTGTGTCCATATCCTGTCTTGTCCACTTTGTTCTTAAGCACAGGCAGAAGTGGTCAACACATGATAATTTTTTAATTTGTACTGTTGCCTAATGAAATAAAAAAAGTTTACAGATTATACATAATGCATGAAACAATGATAGATTAAGACACCAACAACATTTTGACTGCAGATTGCATTTTTAGTTAAGTGCTATAGAAAGTGAAAAGTGAAGTCGCTCAGTCATGCCCGACTCTTTGTGATCCCATGGACAGTAGCCTGCACCAAGCTCCTCTGTCCATGGGATTTTCAAGACAAGAGTACTGGAGTGGGCTGCCATTTCCTTCTCCAGGGAATCTTCCCAACCCAGGGATTGAACCCAGGTCTCTCGCATTATAGACAGACACTTTACCATCTGAGCCACCAGGGAAGTCCATTAAGTGCCATAGATGGAGAGTGCTATAGCACTGTCTATCTCTGTTAAGTGCTATAGATTGAATATACTTTGGGAATATCCAGCTAATTTGAATGGCTACCGTATGTTTGATACTACGGTGAAGAACTTATGTGTAGATTTATAATGCCAAGGGTGTCTTCTGTAATATTAATTTAAATCTATGCATACTAAATTGTCAACCATGTCATTTTGTTTACTCTGCTTATTGAGTTCTTAAAAATGTTAATAGAAGTCAAGTCAAAATGGAAGGTACTGTCACTTGTTGCTTGGCTATTATTTTGGAAAAGAACATGAGAAATATATGGAGACCAAACAATACTGAAGTAAATAATAAGGCTGATTGAAGCATATTCCATGTGTTTAAAGGAAAACTAAACTTTTCGTGCAGAATTGTCAGTTTATGTAAAAGCTGCGAAACCTAGAAAATCTTAATTTGTTGACTATCCATGATATTGATAATGGCATGCTGTTTGCTGATTTGTCAGTAACGGCATACCATGTCTGTTTTATGGAGTGTTCTCTGCTCTTTCATGAGTACTTCACAAAGAGTAGAAACTGGAAAAAAACCATCTGAGAAGGGATGAATGTGTAGGTAGTAAATGAAAGACATAGATGTTCCCTTCTCCTTTACCCTCCCCAAAGTTTTTATGAATAGAGAAGATGATAAATTCTATTTGTTTTCAGTTCTTTGGGAAAGATAGGCAGTACTATATCATCCTAAGCTGTTGGTTTTAAGCAAGGGAATGAATATGCTAGCTTATATTTTTCATTTTTCTGGATTGCTATTACTTCAGAATTATTGATGGGCCCAGCAGCACTGTCATTGTATACAAATACCCAGAGGAATGGTACTGGGTAATTGCAGGAGCCTAAGGGCAAGAACTTCACTCACACTTCGTAATGACTGTGCTTGTCTTTCTACTTCCCACTCCCACCTGAAAATGTTAGTGCATGAGATGTCTGCTGCTGTCGTGGTTCTGTCATGTCCGACTCTCTGCGACCCCATGGACTACAGCACGCCAGGCTCCTTGTCTTCCACTCTCTCCTGGAGTTTGCTCAGATCCATGTCTGTGGAATCAGTGATGCTATCTAACCATCTCATCCTCTGCTGCCTCCTCCTACTGCCCTTGGTCTTTCTCAAAATCAGGGTCTTTTCCAGTGAGTTGACTCTTCTCATCAGGTGGCCAAAGTATTGAAGCTTCAGTATTAGTCCTTCCAATGAATATTCAGAATTGATTTCCTTTCGGATTGACTGGTTTGATCTCCTTGCAGTCCAAGAGACTCTCAAGAGTTTTCTCCACCACCGCAGTTCGAAAGCATCAGTCCTTTGGTGCCCAGCCTTCTTTATGGCCCAACTGTCACATCCCTACAGGACTACTGGACACGACAAAGCTGTGATCCATGGAAGGGATGAGATGTCTACAGTTGATCAGAGTTGGGTGTTGGGTCTTCTGAAAATGTCCAGTAGGACTCAGCAGTTCTGGTTAGAGCTCTTTGCTTGAAATGAAGGGATGTGTACTCAGGGAATCAGAAGGCCATTCGAGGGCTGCTAATAGCAGTGGACAGATGGTATTAACCACATGTACGATCTGTTCAGTGTCATATTCAGACTGTGTAAAAATCTCGAAAGGTAATTTTTACTCTTCTAACAGGAATGAAGACTTAAAAGAGGTCAAGTAACTTATCCAGTCCCTTATTTCTTTTTAACTGTTAATTACACTCAGTATAAACATGTATCTTGTTGGACTTTGACATTCAGCTCTATAATTCATTCTCTTCAGAATATGAACTTTGAATTTTAAATAAGATAAATCTGTTATAAAGTTTTAATTTAGATTTTAATATATTTCCCAAATATATTTGACCACAGTCTGTCCATTCTGAGAGATGTCTTAACTTCTTGAGGAAACTATGGTGTTGTATGACCGTGATGTCTGAAGTATTATTAGAGGGACATACTGTACAATTGCAAACATAGGTAGAATTGCATAACTTTTTTATTTGCCACTTTTCATATGCTTACACACTTTTTTCCTATTCTTACGGTTCATAGATGGTTTACCTAGTTAATATGTGATATTTTTAGAAACGTTTAAAAGTGTATATGATCAGAGAAAAAGTATAGCGAGGCATCTGATCCTATCGCTTTAGAGACTCCTCTTGGTGACAGTTCTGATGTGTCTAGTAGATTATTCTTCCTACGTTGGTATATACACTTTCACATGTGATGTAGAAACTGAGTCTTCCTATTCTTGATGCTTTGTAATTAGCATTTCCTGCAGTTCTGTACCCTGTCCTGTCAGTTTAATTGCCAACAAATTGAGCTTTATAGTGTCTGAGACTTTGTGCTGTGTGATAAGAAAACTTAAAAGATAGCTTAAGGCAATATTTGCAGTATATACAAAAATTAATTTGCTTGCATGGGGGAAACTTAGACTTTTATGAAGGATGTTATTGCTTTCTCAACACTTTGAAAATGATCAAATTGATAGTGTTTGGTTTCAGATACTAAAGTGGTTGTGATAGCCAGTGACATTACATCAGGTACAAACATGGTCTAGACAGCCCACTTCATTAATCTTGTTGAATGCTAGACTCCTGACAACCTGGAGCATAAGTGTAGTTTGTTAGAACAGCAGCAGCTAGAAAAGCAGCTTTGACCACGGCAGACTGTCAGCAGTGTTCACTCCCTCCCACGTGTGCCTGGTGTCCCTGGTCCTCCTTGCCCCTCTGTCTGCCAGACGGTCTGGGGAGCAAGTTCCTGACATCATCCCAAGCTGGAGGTACTGAGTTAGGTGTTTCTCAAATAGAAAGTTCCTTCAGTGCTATCATATCTGTGTGTGTTTTCATCACCGGAACAATTTCTTTATGTTGTTACATGTCTGGTCAGTGTTCCTAGTTCCCCTCTTGTCTCATAAATGTGCTTTTAAGAGAAGTGTAAATGGGTCTGTGTGAGGGGCTTACTCACTGCATTTGATTGGTAGATCTGCTGAGCCATTCTCGCCCTGGCCCCCATTGCTCCTGTGTAGTTCATTGGTAAAGGGGCTGAGTTGCTTGTACCGAAGAGTCCCGTGGCCCTCGCTGGCTGTATGTTCATGGCCACGTTTATTAGCACCTATCTCTGTCTCGTGTAGTTTTGGCAGTTTGGTAGTGAGAAAGGTTTAATAAGGGTTAGTTCTCCTGCCCTCCCTTCCTCATTTCCTTTCTTCCTTTTGAAAGAAAATTTTGTAAGTAAATGTTGTGGTACCCAACATCTAGTTTTCCTTTGATTTTAGCAATCATTGTTGATTGTTTTTCAGACCTTTTACTTCCATATGAACTGCAAAACAGTTATTACCCTGTTTCTTTACTATTATTAGTTACATTTAATTTTTATAGGAAAGGCTGGATAAATGCTCAGGGGTTTTTTTGTTTTTTTTTTCTTTTGACTCAGTCCCTTATTTACTAGGTTTAAAATAGTGAATTGGTTCCTAGGAATCCTCCAGAGGTGTAGAATTTGTTTTTTTGTTTTGTTTTTATTTGAGTATCATTATGAATGCATTTCAACAGTTTTGATGTATTTCAGTTCATTGCACCACAGTTTGAAGGCATCAGTTCTTCGGCGCTCAGCCTTTTTTATTGTCCAGCTCTCATATCCATACATGACTACTGGAAAAACCACAGCTTTGACTATACAGACCTTTTGTTGGCAAAGTAATGTCTCTGCTTTTTAATATGCTGTCTAGGTTTGTCATTGCTTTTCTTCCATGGAGCAAGCGTCTTTTAATCTCATGGCTACAGTCACTCTCCACAGTGATTTTGGAGCCCAAGAAAATAAAGTTTGTCGCTCTTGTCATTGTTTCCCTATCTGCTAGCCATGAAGTGATGGGACCAGGTGCCATGATCTTCGTTTTTTGAATGCTGAGTTTTACATTATATTGTTTATATTGTAGTAAACTTGTGGTTGGGCACAAGAAACGAATTATTGTTTTAAATGTTTTCAAGAAGAAAAGTGCTATAATTTTCTGTTAGTTTACACAGCCTTTCTCAGCTAGGGTTCCTCATCTTAGAAGTTCTTCAGTTTCATGAAGAGTGGTTCATAATGAGTACCATTCTAGATAGGAGAGAAGTGAACTATATATAATTTATGCCTTGGACCAGGCACTGGGTACTTGATTCCCTTGTGGATCCTTAGTTGAGAAAGACTGTACCCTGTGAGAAATGTTTTTTATTCTCTATTTTATATTCCTGCCTTACCACCTGCTCTGACCCCTGTTCTTGGTACCTTCAACTCAATGCGTGAGAGTAGGATTTTTTTTGATTCTGTCTTAAAAATGTTACTTTTATAAACTGCATGCTTAGAAACTTTCATGAATCTGATTTGAATAGTGCATGTGTGCTAAATTGGTTCAGTCAGGTCTGACTCTTTGTGACCCTATGGACCATAGCCTGCCTGGCTGCTCTGTCCAAGGGATTCTCCAGGCAAGAACACTGGAGTGGGCTGCCATTCCCTCTTCCAGCTGAATAGTAGTATTTACCTAAGAGTAACTATGAAAATTAGAGTATTATATATCTATTTGGAAGGAACCTTATTAAAGCTATAAAGTCTAATACTTACACATATTTAATTCTGTGATATTTTAGATCCTGTGGTACACATGGTTGTCACTCAGTTTTCCCAACCCCCCACCATAGTCAGTACCTTTTCAGGCAGTAAGTAGTTTTGAATGCCTATGAATTTTGTCCTCGAAGATCTTTTACCCCGAGAGACTGATACGCTGATGGTAGACTGATGCACAGTGTGGTGTAAACAGCAGTTGTCAGGCATTGTGCAGTGGGAAGCCAGGGAAGTGACGAGTCCTTTTTCAGGTGGAGGACTTCAGGGGAAGCTGGAGAAGATGGGACTGGAGTAGGAACTGACAGGGCAGATGAGTGGAGTGGTGTTCTGCTTGGCATGTTGCTATGGAAGCTGCAAGGTTTAGTGGGAAAAGTGGTGTTGGAAACAGGCTTGGATCTGAGGATATAGGGCCTTGAACACTATATTAAAGTGTTTTTCTTTGGAAAGCAGTGTATTGGCACTCATATTTTTAAAGTAAGAAGTTATATGAGACATTGATTTTTAGAGAACGTGCCTGTAGACAGGATGATGTGGGGAGGAGAGATCAGAGGCCACGGATAGAGAGCCAGGCCTCAGACAGCAGGACATAGAGTCTCCTGTGTGTGCGGGAAAGCTTTGACACTCAGAGCCTCTGATCCTAACTCTACTCTGAATACAAAACAAAATAATCTCTTAACCTTAGGGCCTTTGACATACTTAATGTCCCGTGTCTCAGAGGTGTCCTGTGCTAGCTATATAAACTAATACCCTAGGAACTTCAGTCCTCCTCCACTTTTTTTTCTTGTTAATGTCATGGAACAGGGCACTGAATTCAGCCTCAAAAGTGATTGATTGGTTTCTTTTTAAAGAGAAAGGAAAGCCTGCATTTCTGGAAGAATTTAAATCAGTACTTTTCAAATTGTCTGTCACAAAAGGCCATTACAACAAAGTTGTAATTTATCATAGACTGTTTTTTTTGTAAAATTATTATACAGTGAAATTAATTATCAGGTAAACAATTTGTTTATTTATTTATTTATTTATTTAATACTTTATTCTATTTTACAGTACTGTATTCGTTTTGCCATACAGTGACATGAATCAGCCACAGATGTACACGATCTCCCCATGCTGAAGCCCCCTCCCACCTCCCTTCCCCCCCATCTCCCTAGATCATCCCGTACACCAGCCCCAAGCATCCTGTATCCTGTATTGAACATAGACTGGCGCTTCATTTCTTATATGATTGTATACATGTTTCATTGCCATTCTCCCAGATCTTCCCACCCTCTCCCTCTCCCTCTGAAGCCAAAAGTCCGTTCTATACCTCTGTGTCTCTTATATTGTCTCACTTACGGGGTCATTATTACTATCTTCTAAATTCCATATGTATATGTGCTGTCTCTTATACACATCTGACAATGGTATAAAAGACCTGGCATACTTTTAAACTGATAATTATTAACTAGATACTTACATGTAAGGAAGATGTTATTTCAAAGAAAATATAAGATATATTTACCTCTTCAGGTGATGTATGCCTTAGAAGAAGAAAGGGCCATAAATACGAGAAGGTAACCAACAATGTATATTAGTATATGAGTGCAAACAAAAAGACAATGACTGTAAAACAGAATTAAAATTTTTAATATTTTAGAAGTCTCATTAGACAAATTCACTTAAATGAAAATTATTCTTGAGTTCTTTTTTTCTCCTTTCCCCCCCCACTTTTCCTGTTTTTCCCATAGCAAATAATGTCAATTGTATTTGCATATTTAACACGCAAAAGTTGTACTTGCTTTCCTTTAAATGCACTTCTAAAGTAAGGATTTCAATAAATTGAACGAATGTCATTCCCACAAAGAAACAGCACAAAGGTAAGAAGTAGTCTCCTTCTCAGAGTAACAAATGATATCACACTGCCTGATATGAAATTTTAAGAGACAGGTTTAAAACTTGTTGGCTTAGATCAAGGAAGGCTTATAAATACTTCATTTAGTACAACATTGTGACATGATATTAATTTCCCTGGTGATATTGAAATATCCCATATATGCTTGTCAGTTTTCTTTCTGTGGCTCTAATAAAGAAAAGATGTTAAGAACTGCTTTTTCCCATTTATTATCATATTAATAATCACTGATTGTGCTCCAGTTACTATACTAGAGGCTGATAGGTAAAAATGCATGCATCTTCTGCTGACAGAGCTAATAGAGCAACACGAATAAGGAGATCTCTAAATTTGAATAGTAAGTTCAATGATCTCCTTCTGTGATAAATGATCATATTTTTCTCTCAGATCAAGAGGAGAAACATTTTACTTTTATTTTCTCACTAAGTCATTGGAGTCATAATTATTATATCCAGAAGTTAGTGCTTCTGAAAGAAGATGTTGTTTCACTACATTTCAAAGATTTGTAATGCTATTTGTGGATATTGCATAGACCATTAACTCAAATATCACTTTATCCATGGACAAGTGAGCCTCGCTGATATCTTCAGCAAAAATAAATAATTACTTCTGAATAAATAATGTTACATGGAGATCATGTATTATTTAGATCTAAGTAAGTTGTAGAGTCTGTGAAAACTGGTTGAACACCTGTTATCATCATTATATGCCAGTGGCCTGAGGGTAATAATAGATCAAGGGACAAACACTATCAAAAAGGCAGGAATTTGTGAGTTACCAGGAGTTTCTACTCAGGAGCTAAGTTGCTGAAACTGGCACCTGTTCATGTTTTTCTGACTTGCTCAATTAATCCCAGGAGGTCTCACAACTCCATCTTTCTTCCTAATTTTACAAGGCTTCCTGGCTTGTACATTGGCAATACATCAGTCACTGACAGATGTCTTCAGGTATATTAGAAGCTGATACCACTTGACCGATGCTGCAGCCTGGTGAATGATTCCACCTAAAAATTCCTGCAAAGTGTATCTGTCTTGTTGTCATCCCTCAAATATTTCCCCTTTATTAAATTCTTATTGTTGTACTAAAGTCACAATATGGAACTGCCTCTAGTCTACAGAAAGCATAGTGATGCGGCTTTGATTTGCCTTGTTCTCTATAATAACCTTTCTTTTCTAGGGATTTTGACATTTGATTGAGTGGAGTTGGGTCAAGAGATACTCTGAGAAGCTATCAAATCAAAATGTACACACTGATTCTTCAACTCTCCACATCAAAGACTGAGGTGTTCTTGGTCAGGGAGCTGGTTATGGAACCAATAATGCTACTTCAATTTTCCTTTCTAACTCCAGTGTGTATTGGGCAGTTGTAAGAAATGGCAAACTGGTAGTCCACTGGCCAAATCCTTTTATTGTTGCTGCCCAGTGCAGGGAAATGATCTATGACCTAATCTGACAGTGTTACTTTTCCAGAAGACTTTATTTTCAGTAAATAATATAGGTGTTTTCTGATGGAAACAAATGGAGTGGGCTTACCTGATGTACCTAATAAACACAAATATGAACTGAATTATTTTTTTTTCTATCTATTTCCTTAGCATTAGTCAAAGAGAAAATTTTAAAACTTTGAATTTGACTTCATAAAATAGTAAAAAATTAGCTGGAGGCACTAAGCACACACTGCATAAAAAACATATAATCTCTAATAACCTGTATGGGAAACGAATCTGAAAAAAAATAGGTATATGTACATACGTATGCATGCTCAGTCGCTGTATCTGTCTGACTCTTTGCAATCCCATGGACTGTCACCCGCTGGGCTCCTCTGACCATGGGATTTTTCAGGCAAGAATACTGGAGTGGGTTGTTTTTCCTTGGCCAGGGGATCTTCCCTACCCAGGGATCAACCCTAAGCCTCCTGTATTGGCAGGCAAATTCTTCACCACTGAGTCACCTGGGAAGCTCAGAAATATGTATGCTGTTGCTGCTGCTGCTAAGTTGCTTCAGTCGTGTCCAACTCTGTGCGACCCCATAGATGGCTGCCCATTAGGCTCCCCCGTCCCTGGGATTCTCCAGGCAAGAATACTGGAGTGGGTTGCCATTTCCTTCTCCAGTGCATGAAAGTGAAAAGTGAAAGTGAAGTTGTCAGTTGTGCCCAACTCTTATCGACTCCATGGACTGCAGCCTACCAGGTTCCTCTGTCCATGGGATTGTCCAGGGAAGAGTACTGGATTGGGTTGCATTTGCCTTCTCCAATGTATAGATATAACTAAATCACTTTGCTATATATCTGAAAGTAATATAACATTGTAAATCAAATAATTTTGAATGTAAAATAATTTTAAAATAGTATCAAAGCTAAAAAAAAAGGAAGAATAAAAACTATTCAGTTTCAAAATAGTGAATCTTGGGAGAATTTAGAAGTGACATAGGATTAAATGTGGGCTTCCCTAATGACTCAATGGTGAATAATCTGCCTGTCAATGCAGGAGATGCAGGTTCAAACCCTGGGTTGGGAAGATCCCCTGGAGAAGGAAATGGCATCCCACCCTGTATTTTTTGCATGGACAGAGGAGCCTGGCAGGCTACAGCCATGAGGTCACAAAAGAGTTTGACAGGACTTAATAGTTTCAGTGAATGGGAGAGTCTATTTTATCACTGGATGCTGTTATGAGCCTTTTAAAATTAAGTCTGGATTGGATTGTAGTCAATTTAGTTAAGGAGTCTTTGAGGATCTTATAGTATATTGTGTATAAAGTTTTTTTTTCCTCAGAAAGTTCAGTTCTCTGTGAACAGAATTAGTAGTGGAATGTTGCTTATGTGTTTATCATTATGCTACATCAGTTGATTTTCGTTTTCAAAAAAACCCTTTAACCCAGAAATTCAATGGAAAATTTTTGTCGGTTATACTAGTGACAGATTATTAGACAGTTTCATAAGCATAGTGAGCTAGCTATCTTACTCTATCGTACTACTTTTATTTTTCTTCAGTTATGAAAGATAGCAATTTAAAGAAATTATAATGTTGCTCTTTGAATTTTAAAGTGTTTTTCTTTTTAAATCATGTGTACTTGTTAACTCTTTGACTTTTAAAGGCATGTATAGTTGTAATTCAGAAGTTGTCATAGGACCAGGATAATATCATAGTCTTTGGGTCCAGAAAATTTTAAACTTATGATTCTTCATTTTGCAAATTATTTATTACTTAGAATAGAGAAAATAGAAACTACAGCAGGTAGTTAGGACTGCTTTTTAAAAGGTCTTAATAAGTTTTTATCTTAAGTGTTTGCTTAATTCAGATACCTCTGCTGCTGCTGCTGCTGCTGCTTCGTTGCTTCAGTCGTGTCTGACTCTGTGTGACCCCAGAGATGGCAGCTCACCAGGCTCCCCCTGTCCCTGGGATTCTCCAGGCAAGAACACAAGTGGGGTGCCATTGCCTTCTCCCCAAATACCTATAAAGTATTCTAAATATAAATTACTAATTACTTCACATAAGAAATACTAAAAAAGTTTTCAGATTCTGATATGAAGGGAGTTTTGCAACATTTCACCTTTGTAACTAAAAAGATTAATTTTTGACTAGTAACCTTCTTTTCATTCTTGCATATTTGGCAAGGGTATTTTTTTTAAAATGGTGCTGTGTCCCTCAGTCCAGTTCAGTCGCTCAGTTGTGTCTGACTCTCTGTGACTGCATGGACTTCACTCACCAGGCTTCCCTGTCCATCATCAACTCCCAGAGCTTGCCCAGACTCATGCCCATCAAGTCAGTGATGCCATTGTGTCCCTAGCACATTGTATTAGTTTACACCATATTGATGAAATTAACTTTCATAATTTGGTTAAAATGGTGTCAATCATATTTTTTCATTGTAGAGATACTCTTCCCTCTTTTAAATGAACTGGTTTTAGGGGAGTACTTTGATACTTTGTAAATATCCTGCTCCCAAGAAAATTTTGCCCAGTCATTTTAGTGTTGGTTAATGACCTTCCAAATTCCTTATTACTGTAACGCAGTGTTTGCGAAACTATTATTTTTCTGTCATTCCCTTTACATTTACTAGTTGACATTGAATTGTAAGAAAGATCCTGCCTGCCTGTCATTTCTGATAGATTCAGATCTCTTTCTGTGTGTGCACGTTTCCCCAGTCCCCCGTGTGGACTTAGATGTCCACTGAGTTCCAGACAGCTTACCCAACATGCGAGCTTGGTGAATGGGCGGGGGGCGGTGAAAGCAGTGCTGAGCTGGTCGGGGGCTGCTGGTGAGAGTGCAACTCTCATTGCTCCTGTGAGTTTGTTCACTAACTGTCACACAGCCCTGTGAGGTAGCTGCTGTTGTCCTGCTTGTAAGACCGGGAGGAATCGGAGGCACGGGGGTGGTTCTCTTCACCTGGCTAGTGAGCTGCCTCGTCACAGTTTGAACCCAGGCTGAGTGCAGGAGTTTAATCCTTATGTTGCCATCTTTTGATTGCCTTATTACCACTCTTGCTCTCTGTCTCCCTCTGGCAACCAGAGTGATTTTTAAAATGCAGTCCTGCATTCTGTGTTCAGTGGGAGTCAGGTCCTCACTGTGGGTGACGAGGCCCTGCTTGCTCATGAGTCCTGCTGCTTTCCAGGCTGCTTTTCTCTTTGCCGCCTCTGTGCCAGCTGTGTGGCTCACAACAAACTGGAAAATTCTTCAAGAGATGGGAATACCAGACCATCTGACTTGCCTCCTGAGAAATCTGTATGCAGGTCAAGAAACAACAGTTAGAACCAGACATGGAACAAGGACTGGTTCCAAATTGGGAAAGGAGTACATCAAGGCTGTATATTGTCATCCTGCTTATTTAACTTATATGTAGAATACATCATGGGAAATGCTGGGCTTGATGAAGCACAAGCTGAATTCAAGATTGCTGGAAGAAATATCTCAGATATGCATAGTATCTCAGATATACAAATGACACCACCCTTATGGCAGAAAGCAAAGAGGAACTAAAGAGCCTCTTGATGAAAGTGAAAGAGGAGAGTGAAAAAGTTGGCTTAAAACTCAACATTCAGAAAACGAAGATCATGGCATCTGGTCCTATCATTTCATGGCAAATAGATGGGAAACAGTGAAAACAGTGTCAGACTTTTATTTTCTTGGGCTCCAAAATCATTGCCAATGGTGGCTGCAGCCATGAAATTCAAAGATGGCTTGCTCCTTGGAAGAAGAGCTAGTCACAGTTTGAACCCAGCAGCATATTAAAAAGCAGAGACATTACTTTGCCAACACAGGTTCGTCTAATCAAAGCTATGGTTTTTCCAGTAGTCATATATGGATGTAAGAGGTGGACCATAAAGAAAGCTGAGCACTGAAGAATTGATGCTTTTGAACCATGGTATGGGAGAAGACTCTTGAGAGCCCCTTTGACTGCAAGGAGATCAAATTAGTCAATCCTAAAGGAAATCAGTCCTGAATATTCATCAGAGGGACTGATGCTGAAACTCCAATATTTTGGCCGCCTGATGCGAAGAACCGACTAGTTGGAAAAGACCTTGATGCTGGGAAAGATTGAAGACAGGAGGCGAGGGGGACCCCAGAGGATGAGATGGTTAGATGGCATAACTGGCTAATTGTTTTTTTTTCCCCTCAAGTAATATGCACAGTGTCTACTAATTTTTCAGAGAAGTCACTTTTTCTGTTAATACTAATATCTTGTATACTTATATATATGTGTCTTTCTGTCTGGGTATATGCAAGGTTGTAGTACTCTGTCAGGAAATAAAGTAAAAGTTCTCCTCACCCACTGCCAAGCAGTTCAGTGTACTGTGTCCATTACCTGATTTAGTTACTATAAACTTTTAAATTTGATTATTTAAGTTGTATAGATAATTTATACAATAAAATAATTTTCCCTATCAACTTTTAGAATTCTGATTATGTTTAGGGTACTTTCTTTTTACTTGTTGATATAAAACAGTGAGATTTTCGTGTTCAGGCTGTCTTAACTATTTGTTCAGGTCTTTCACGTATCTTAACCTTCAATAGGTGCTCATAGGTGTTGAGCAGCATCTCATGTCACACATGTGTGGCCGAGGGCTTAGGGCTTTAATGTACTTTTCGTAGCAAGCTATAGTAGTTATTAGCCTGGCGTGCTGCGCTCCACGGGGCCACAGAGTCAGACACGACTGAGAGACTGAGCTGGTTGATAATTATCGGAAGAAAACAATAAAGTCACTATGGAAAACAGTACATGAAATTTGTTTAGAGTATTATACATTTGTAGAACTAACTGATGAATTCTAAATTAAAAATAATTATGATGTATTTGGTATAAGGGCAGAAATCAGTTGGTAGGAAATAAACATCACCCTAGTACAGTGTCTCTCATAGAGGCTTTTTCCACATGGAGGGTTTTCCTGTGGATAGGGTCTAGAGGCACATAAGTATCCCACAGTGATCTTTCTTGTCGTCTGTCACCACCAGTTAGAGGATACCTGCTGGGAACTTCTGCAGTTGAGTTCAGGGTGCTCACCTTCCTCACTTGCCTCCAGGCTCATTTGATTAGAACTTGCTTTAAGGTAGACCCCAAAGCATGTCCTTATTTCCATTAAGGGTTCCCAGATGGCTCAGATGATAAAGAATCTGCCTGCAGAAAAGTCAGGTTTGATCCCTGGGTCTGGAAGATCCCCTGGAGAAGAAAATGGCAACCCACTCCAGTATTCTTGCCTGGAAAATTCCTTGGACAGAGGAGCCTGGTGGGCTGCAGTCCTTGGGGGTCACAAAGACATGAATGAGTGGCTAACAGTTTTGCTTTCTTTTCCCATTAAACTAGTCTTAGTCTGGGGCTTTCCTGATAGCTCAGTTAGTAAACAATCTGCTCGAAATGCGGGAGACCCCGGTTCAATTCCTGGGTCAGGAAGATCCCCTGGAGAAGGGATAGGCTACCCAGTTCAGTATTCTGGCCTGGAGAATTTTAGTCTGTGTATTTCAAGTCAAGTGCCTAGACCTGTGCTCTCCTCAAGAGGGTAGCCGTTGGCCATCTATGGTTATTGCAACGAAAGCTGAATGAGAGAATAGCTGAGCTGCAATGTCACCCAGTCACGTTGAAGTGCTTAGTATGGACCTGTGACAAGTGGCTGCACTTTTGGACAACAGATACAAATCATTCTCACTGTTACAGGAGATCTTTTGGTTAATGCTGCTTTAGGCAGAAATGTGTATAGAAAATATGGAGAAACAAAAAGTTGGGAACAAATTATTCCTGGTTTTAGCTTTGTATTTTGAAATAATATTAAATTTTACAAAAAGAATACAAAGATCCCGCCCCATATACTTTTTTTCACTCACCGATTTTTGATGTTTACCAATTTAGTTCTCTCAGGCCTCGATGTTCATGTACCTCACTTCCCTTCCCTCTTTTTTTCTCTCCCTTCCCCTTTAAGTTGGAATAATTCTTCTTTTTTCCTGACCTGGATTATTTTGGGAAATAAGTTTTTATTATTAAAAATACTTAAGAGATGATTGTGAATGTTTGGCAAGTTTGTATATTTTTCTATTGGAAAATAAACCAGATTCTAAGGATGCTCATTTTGTTTTTTAGGTTTTTCTTTCCATTGCCATTGATATAATTTGTGTTTAATTAGGTTCATTTGGGAGTCACTGATTTCCATGTTTTTTCCCTTTCTGAAAATCTCTTTTAACTTGTTATAAGAAGTATTAAAAATAATTCAGAAATATGCCAGTGTGTGAGCTCTTAACTTGTATCCATAATCCCCTAGATACATTTGGACCAATATGCAATATATGAATCAGCCAGTGATAAGCAAAACCTAGGCTGGACATAGCAAGTGATGGGTTTTATGGCAATAAAGATAATGAATACTGTCCCTGACATCACTGTTGAGCAGTTCTCCTTAGATGGAATGATTGGTTGAAAAAAACACTTAATTAAGCTGTCAAGGAAGACCAGGACCCATTGTGACATAAGTGCCAGGCTTGATGAAAAGTCTGAGAAGCAGTGATAATGGTATCTGCATGCTCAAATACAAAGTCTTGTCTCATTGCCATCACCAACAAGGCACATTTAATTTAGCCTTAAATGGCAAAGGAATACAGCCAAGTCCATTATCTCCTTCATACAATAGTATTTTGTTTTCAGTTTCATTTTCTGATCTGCTCAGCAAATCAGACCATTCCCAACTGCCCCACACACATTTATTCACTTTTTTAAAATCTATAAAATTATTTATTCTTTTCAAAATTTGTTGACATTTAATCAGTATTTTTTGATTTTCTACTGTAAGCCACACCCAAAACTGTAGGGGGAGGGGTTGTTCCCATGTAACAAAACTAGAGAGGAAGACAGAAAATAAATGGGAAAGAAATGAACGAGCTAATATAGATAGTGATAAGCGCTGGGAAGAGACTAGCATGAGATGGTGTGATTGGTGTGGAATGCTTGTGACTTGAGTGGCCAAGGAAGGGCTGTGTGAAGAGACATGTACAGGACAGTGAAATGAGAGCGAATGTGAAGGCCCTCAGAGAAGAATCCTGGTAGACAGGCAGGAGCAGCAAGGTCGGCGTGGGAAAAGAAGTGCGAGAGAGCCCCCGAGTCGGCGGGGGGTGGGGGACCGTGGTTCGGATTTGATTGCAAGAGCAGTGGGAAGGCAGTGGAGTGCTTTAAGCTGAGTGGTGTGACCTGGAGCCTTGAGAGTGGATTTGTAAAGGGATGTGTGTAGAGAAGAAGGAAAGTTGAAGGCCGGGGATGTGAGAGTGAACTCCTGAAGTTTTAGGTCTGAGTTGCTCAGTGAAGTGTCAGCATAATTAGTGCCCATGAGAAAATTATGTTGTCTTACTACAGAATTTCAGTCAGCCAGTTTCTTGAAATTGCCATAGCATAGGAGCACCACATAGAAAATGCAGAAGAAACACTTGAAAAATTTACTTAAATACAAACAACTGTCAAGACTTAAATTTACAAAAAAGAGGAAAAAAGAGAAAGCCAACAACACTTTTTATAAGTTAGTTGAATAGGACTTAAGGTTAAGAAGCAAAGTTGTAATTTAAAACCCGTAAGTAAAATTAATTGCTCAGGTAGAGATAGTAAGTATAGTTTGCAAAAATGTAAGTGGCCATTTTATCCAATCATACCCAGACATAGGTAACAGCTGTTGATCTGTAGGTATAAATGTTTCCCTTCTCCCCAGTGTACATGATTCTTTACCGTACTAACGCTTACATACAGCTTTAATGTAAACCTATTAAGTGAGATGAAAGTGGTTTTCTCAGTCAAGTGTTTGTAATATTGAGGAATAATAGGTATCATTTAACAGAAAGTTTTAACTGGTACATTTAAACAATTTGTTGACCAGTATTGAATAGCCCTAAATGGACAGTGTGAAGTAGGGTGTTCTTTTGGTCACTTAGCATGCCTTCCCACTCAGCTCATGAACTAGATTGTAGAGAGATTTACTCCCTAGGATGTTAATGTTTTTAACATTAAAAAGAAACTCAAGGCATTTGAGGAGAGATTTTTTTAGACAATAGTTGTTTAATGAGTTGCTTGTATATACAAGAGAAAAGAATAGGCCTGATTGCTCACAATCTGATGTTTGGAAAAGTATTTTCCTGGATCTTATTTATTTGCATATCTAATTGCTGTGTAATCAAAACTAAGTGAACTGTAGCTACTTGAAGCTCTAAAATGAAAGGCAGTCATCTGTGTGGAGGGGATGCTTATATGCAGGCTAGCCTGAATATCAGCATTAAAGGCTTCTTGTGTTTAATTATAGGTGTCTGACTGAGCAGTAAATGTATGCTTGTGTAATAAAGAAGTGAATGTGACCCTGAAACATGAGCTCTTTTTTTTGGGAACGGATCCTTGGCTTTGAGAGAACTTAGCACCCTTTGTGTATTTTGGTGATAAGGGATTGTGCCAGAATCGTTGTTAATTACCTACTTTGTTTGATACAGAAAGTAGTGATTTCACACTTTTCTTCCTACCAGTGACAGCACTCAATTAAAATGGGTATTAAAGCAGCTGTAATGCCCTAGGTTATCTACTGGGAAGACATGAAGTAAAGAAAATTAACTTGACTTTTTCCCAGTTGCTTGTTGGCAGCTTTGTTTTTTGTAAATGGAAAATAAATAGAATAGAAAACTGTTTACTCCAGGATGTACCCTATATCCATTTATAGAGTAACATTACTTCTTGCTGCCTCATAAGTTGATTATTAAATTAAGAGGGATATTCTTAAATGTAATTTGGGGGTAGCCACTGATTATCAGTTAAAGCTCTGTATATTTTAACTTGTTTGAACTTCTAAATCTAGCACAAGTTTAAGGCTTTTTTTTTTGTTTAAGTTTCCTTATTGTTAAATCAGTAAATTCCCTGTTAGTTTGTGTGGCATCAATTGACATTTCTAATGTGAGTCTCTAATCAGTGTAATTTGGATAATGAATTACTACTAAGGATGGCTGTGGGGAGATTGCAGGTAATGTGTGTAAAGGGTGTACAAGCATATGTACACCCTCTGTACGTGGTTTGAGCTGCTCTACTCAGTGTCATTTCTTTTAATGTTTTTGGTCTATTTAGAAAACTATAAATATATTATAGTAAACTTACAGTGTGTTACGTTTTTCTGTGCTTGGCCTGCTGTTGTATGCTTTCAGCCAGTGAATGCTAGTATAGTGGAATACATGCTTACTTACATAACACGCTTCTCATTGAGCGTAACATTATATCAGAGTAGTCTCAGCCAGTTGAATGTGCTACGTTATGTGTAGTTTTACTCTGCTCTGAAAAGGAATCCCAAATTCTGGCTGACCCCTGAATCACATATGTGCAAAACAGACTTAAAGGATCTCAGCTGAAGATCTGAACTGAGACCAGACTTAGCGCCTTAGAAAGCTTGCAGTTAGAAATTGTCAGCCACCTTGGCCCCAGTGGCTTCCCTGGTGGCTCAGACGGTAAAGTGTCTGCTTGCAATGTGGGAGACTCCGGTTTGATCCCTGGGTTGAGAAGATCCCCTGGAGAAGGCAATGGCAGCCCACTCCAGTACTCTTACCTGGAAAGTCCCATGGACGGAGGAGCCTGATGGGCTACGTTCCGTGGGGTCGCAAAGAGTCAGACATGACTGAGCAGCTTCACTTTCGCCTCACTTTTTCTCACTTAGTCCCATTGGTATTTATGAAACTTTACACATGACAACTGGGGAATTCACATTTTTTTCAAGTGCACATGTGCACTCACCTGGATAAAAACATGGTAGGCCATAAGGTGATAAAGATTGCAATTACATAGAGGATGAGCTCTGCCCAAAATGAAATTAAACCCCAAATATTTTTATATTGAATACACATCTGTATAATCCATTGGTCAAGAGAGATGGCCCAGGAGAAAATAGAAAATATTTTTAATTAAATGATAATGAAAATACAACATAAAATTTAAAGTATGAAGCTGAAGCAGTGTTTACAGGGAATTTATATCTCTAAAAGTTTATATTTAAAAAAATTCAGTTACCTGGTTTTCTTCCTCATAAAAATTTTTAAAATATACCAAACTAAATCGGTAGGTAGAAAGAAGAAAATAAAAGAAAATAAATTACTGAAATAGAAAATGGACAATAGAAAAAAACTTTTTAGAAAAGATTAATAAAATAGAGCTCTAGCTAGATGGATTTGAAACAAAAGAGTGAAGACACTAATTACCAGTATCTGTAATAAAATAGGGGGCTTCCCATGTGGTGCTAGTGGTAAAGAACCCACCTGCCAACACAGGAGACCTAGAGATGTGGGTTTGATCCTTGGGTTGGGAACATCCCCTGGAGAAGGGCATGGCAACTCACTCGAGTATTCTTGCCTGGAGAATCCCATGGACATAGGAGCCTGGCAGGCTACGGTTGTAAGAGTCGCAAAGAGTTGGACACAACTGAATCAGCTTAGCATGTCATGCATGCACATAATAAAATAGGGAACATCACTATAGATCCTACAGATATTAAGAGACTTTTAAGGAGTATTATGGGCAACTTTAAGCCACTAAACGTGACAACCTAGATGAAAAGTCTTTGAAAAACATAAACTATTTCAAAGAAGTGACAGAAATTTGAATATATTAAAGAGACTGATACTGATTAGAGAGGCTGAATTTATAATCGGAAATATCTCTAAAAGAAAATATAAAGCCTAAGGACTCCACTAAAGGATTTTTATCAAACTTTTAAGAAATAGCATGAATCCTATATGAGTTTTTTCATAAAAGATACAAGAATACTTAATTTTAACTTTAATTACCATAAATTGGTAATTACTAACTTTAGCATGATACCACCACAAAAAGAAAATAAGAATATAGGTTTATAACTTTAACATCTGTGAATTGATCAGTGTCTTTCATTGTGTTAATATAGTAAAATGTTGTATGATTATTGCAATCAGTTCATTTCAGTTGCTCAGTTGTGTCCGACTCTTTGCAACCCCATGAACTGTAGGACACCAGGCCTCACTATCCGTCACCAACTGCTGGATGCTACCCAAACCCATGTCCATTGAGTCGGTGATGCCATCCAACCATCTCATCCTCTGTTGTCCCCTTCTCCTCCTGCCTTCAGTCTTTCCCAGCATCGGGGGCTTCTCAAATGAGTCAGCTCTTCGCATCAGGTGGCCAGAGTATTGGTTTCAGCTTCAGCATCAGTCCTTCCAATGTGATCTCCTTTAGGATGGACTGGTTGGATCTCCTCGCAGCCCAAGGGACTCTTTGAAGAGTCTTCTCCAACACCACAGTTGAGAAGCATCAATTCTTCGGCACTCAGTTTTCTTTATAGTCCAACTCTCACATCCATACATGACCACTGGAAAAACCACAGCCTTGACTAGACGGACCTTTGTTGACAAGTAATGTCTCTGCTTTTGAATATGCTGTCTAGGTTGGTCATAACTTTCCTTCCAAGGAGAAAGCATCTTTTAATTTCATGGCTGCATTTGACAAAATTCAGTATACTTTCATGATAAAACCATCTAGCAAACTAAAAATAGAAGGGAATTTCCTTAATTTGATAAAGACCAAATATGAAAATAGAGCACCATCATATTTAACATGAAGACGCAATGTATTTATCCTAAGATTATGAACAAGTCAGAGATGTTTGGTTTCATTATTTCCATTCCAGTTCATACCAAACGATAGTCTTAGCAAGTTTAGTAAGTCAAGAAAAAGGAATTAAAAGGCATACAGACTGCATATACCAAAAATAGCATAGCTTGAAAATACATGAAGTAAAAATGATTAGAACTAAAAGAAAAACACAAACCCACAATTATAATTTTAGCATCACTCTAAATACCTGATGGAATAAGCATGCAAACTCAGGAATATAGAGGATCTGAACAACACAGCTAGTAGACTTGACCTAAGCAACAACAACAAAAAGAACTTTGCACCCAACAGTGCCATAATCCATTCTTTTAAAGTACTTGTGGAACATTTTGCCAATAAAGAAAGCCTTAGCAAAGTTTGGAGGTCTGACATTATTCAGTATGTTTAATCACAATGGAATTGATGTGGAAATCAGCTGGAAATTTAAAACTTAAGTGTTGATTGTAAATACATTATATGTAAGGACTTTAAAATAGCAGTGAAATAGATCAAAATGAAAGTGAAAGTTGCTCAGTCGTGTTGGATTCTTTGCCACCACATGGACTATACAGTCCATGGAATTCTCTAGGCCAGAATACCGGAGTGGGTAGACTATCCCTTCTCCAGGGGATCTTCCCAAACCAGGGATCAAACCCATATCTCCCACATTGCAGGCAGATTCTTTACTAGCTGAGCCACCTGGGAAGCCCCAGAATCCTAGAGTGGGTAGTGTTTCCCTTCTCCAAGGGATCTTCCTGACCCAGGAATCAAACTGGGGTCTCCTGCCTTGCATGTGGAGTCTTTACCAGCTGAGTTACCAGGGAAGCCCCTTATCAAAGCAAAATTTAATAAATAGAAAACATACTGAATAGAAACTTTAACTAAAATGTGTTTCTTTGAAAATTCACGGAGTAGATAAACTTATATAAAAGTAATTAAAAAAGAAACAGGACTAAATTTGATGTCATTAATTGTAGCACTGTTATTTTCTATATCAGCAAGGGAGAAAGAGCAAGCAAATAAACTGAAAACTTATTGCTCATATAGAAGTTGTTGTGTGTAGACTTAGTTATCTCTTTTTTACGCTGTTCTGTGGTATATGTTAAAAGGGAAATATAAGTGAAATTATTAAATGCGTTTTTAAGACCTTCTTAGAGACTTCTGTCTCATTTTTTTACTCAGTCATACTGTATAGAACTCTAGTCCAGGAATGTCAGTGATGTAGCGTTTTTAACGAATGCTTCATTATTCTTGCCTATAGTCTTCCCCTAGCTACTGAGAGTTTTAATACGCATTCTTGTCAATGAAAGCAAAGTCTGAGGTTTTTATCCTACTTGTAATCTAACAAGTTAACTTGCCAGCATACTCTTGAGGATTCTGGTGGAAGACTCAAGACTTCTGAATCAGAGGCCACACTTCATTATTCACAGCAAAAGCCGCAGCAGCTGTCAGCATATTTGCACTGATTGTTCCCAGCCTGACATCTATACTCTTAGAGTGCTGCTTTGCTGAGGAGGGGCCAAGGTCCCAGGACTTGTGAGCAAGCAGCAGACAGTAGTCTTCTGTGCCAGGATTCAAGATGGGATCTCCTTGTCCTGCTTGTTACCTGGGCTCGGTTTGAGGAGATAGATGAGATTTGCACCCTTTGGGAATATGCAGGGATGTTCCAGGCTTGTGGGAACCTCTTTCCCCCAAGAGAGGTCATGCAGGGACAGCTGTGTTCTACTGACAAGCTTACAGTGTTAGTAAGACACCACAGGTTTCAAAGATGTTAAAATATTTTTTAAAAAGATTGTTAGAATGAGTGATGTACTATAGATTAATGTTAAGAGTGGAAGAAAGTGAAAGTGAAGTCGCTCAGTCGTGTCCGACTCTTTGCGACCCCGTGGACTGTAGCACACCAGGCTCCTCCGTCCGTGGGATGCTCCAGGCCAGAGTACTGGAGTGGGTTGCCATTTCCTTCTCCAGGGGATCTTCCCGACCCAGGGATTGAACCTAGGTCTCCCGCATTGGAGGCAGACGCTTTAACCTCTGAGCCACCAGGGAAGTGCAAAGAGTGGAAGTGAGGGTCAAATAAGAAATATTGGAGATATTTTTTAAATCAAGGAAAACTTAGTGGACTACCTTAGAGTTAAAATTTGATAATGTACTAACTGAAATTCTATATTTCATAAGTTTTTTCTGAGACAGTTTTAATAGTAAAATCTAATAAATTCTTTTTTCTTAATAGAAAGTAATGAAAGTTGTGTGTGTGTTTGTGTGTGTGTGTGTGTGTGTGTGTGTGTGTGTGTGGAACTGAACTGACTGGTTTTAAAGTTGTGATGTTAGCAAAACTGACCTTTGGAACCTGGGACAGTTCGAAAAGGAAAATAAAACAAAATGGAGGAGTGCCTTGAGTACGTTTAATTTCTGTCATTTCACTAATTGTGTATGTTACTGAACCGGTAGGCTGGTGGGATTAGAGGAAAAGCTATTTTAGTTTAATGCATGTGTGTGTATTGTGGAAAGAGGGCTTCCCAGGTGGCGCTAGTGGTGAAGAACACGCCTGCCAACGCAGGAGCCATAGCAACGTAGCATTGCACGTTGTGAAAAGAAGAGGCAGACACGGGAGCTTGAGAAGTGGAGATAGAACTGCTCAACAAGGATGTTAGGAAAGTTGGGTTTGCATATGTGAAAAGAAAGTCAGAAGAATTAAACACATAAAAATTAAGAGCAAAACGGTTAACAGAAGAAACTGTAGGAGAATATATTTGTGACTTCAGAGTAAGGAAGGAGTACTGAGAAGAAAACTCCAATAAATGTGAATCTGCTGGGGGAAAAATCTTGTTATGCCAAAGACACAGTGAACTGGTAAAGGACAAGCCACCGAAGTATTTGTATTCAGGGTATATAAAGAATTCATTCAAAAACAAAAATAAGATCACAAATCCAGTTTGTGTGTGTGTGTGTGTGTGTGTGTGTGTGTGGAACTGAACTGACTGGTTTTAAAGTTGTGATGTTAGCAAAACTGACCTTTGGAACCTGGGACAGTTCGAAAAGGAAAATAAAACAAAATGGAGGAGTGCCTTGAGTACGTTTAATTCTGTCATTTCACTAATTGTGTATGTTACTGAACCGGTAGGCTGGTGGGATTAGAGGAAAAGCTATTTTAGTTTAATGCATGTGTGTGTATTGTGGAAAGAGGGCTTCCCAGGTGGCGCTAGTGGTGAAGAACACGCCTGCCAACGCAGGAGCCATAGCAACGTAGCATTGCACGTTGTGAAAAGAAGAGGCAGACACGGGAGCTTGAGAAGTGGAGATAGAACTGCTCAACAAGGATGTTAGGAAAGTTGGGTTTGCATATGTGAAAAGAAAGTCAGAAGAATTAAACACATAAAAATTAAGAGCAAAACGGTTAACAGAAGAAACTGTAGGAGAATATATTTGTGACTTCAGAGTAAGGAAGGAGTACTGAGAAGAAAACTCCAATAAATGTGAATCTGCTGGGGGAAAAATCTTGTTATGCCAAAGACACAGTGAACTGGTAAAGGACAAGCCACCGAAGTATTTGTATTCAGGGTATATAAAGAATTCATTCAAAAACAAAAATAAGATCACAAATCCAGTAGATAACTGGGTGAAATGTGTGACATGACAACTCAGAATAGGAAACTATAATCAACAGTGAACCCATGGGAAGGTACTTTGCTACATTAATACTTAGAGGAATGCATGTTATAGTGAGAGTGATATTTATACCGTTTGATGTCCACTGAGTAATCAAAGTTATCAGAATTCCTACCTGACTCTTGTGCAGAAGGAAGTGGCAACCCACTTCAGTATTCTTGCCTGAAGAATCCCATGGACAGAGGAGCCTGACAGGCTACAGTTTGTAGGGTCGCATCGCAAGAGCTGGACATGACTTAGCAACTATACCACCACCACCACCACAGCCTGACTGTAGAATGTGGAGAAGCACAAACTGACTCAGGGCGCCGGTGGGGAGTGTGTATCGAGACAGCTGTACTGGAGAGCAGTCTGGCTGTGTCTGTTTGGCAGTGGGTGTTTATTTTTAAGATCTTGTGTTTGAAATTTTGTTATTTGTCAGTTCCTTAAGAAACTCGAAAAGAGTACATGTATTCTGGAAGATTTTATGCAGCATTGTTTATAGTGATAAAAATATTGGAAAACATTAATGGGGAGATGGAAGTTCCGGTTTCTCTATGTAATAGAATATTATGTGGTAATGAAAAGGACCAACCATGCTTGATTTCACATAAACTCAATCTTGAAATTATGATGTTTAAAAAGCAGAGTTTTTAATCTTATTCTAGGTACTTTTTTGGTTTAGCACTGAAAAGCATATTGACGTATTCTTTATGCACTGGGCGATTTGAAAATGCAGCCGTATCACGTGATGACGTGATGGCATTATCCCTTATGTAAGATGGGGTTGCAAGAGGCTTTCTGTCTCACTTACCAAACTATTAAGAGACACTTTAATTATTGAATACTTAATATTTTCGGGAGTGGGGGAGATCAGTAATTAGGAACTGTTTTCTGTTTGAGATATAAAATTAGTCTAGCAATTGATGTTTAATAAGTAACCAGAGTTTTTTACTTTGTTTTTTAATCTTTCTCAAATCTGTCACCTCACTGCAACCTAATCTGTTTATTTATGTAGGAAATTGTTTTCTAAGACTATCCTCTTAAGATTAAATACCAATAAACTAAATGCATCATATTCCTGAAAGTTAAGGTAAAAATGAGAATAATCTTTCAGTAGGTTAATAATGTTACAGGCTCTTTGTAGAAAGTTAAAAATATGTATACATACCCACAACACACATACATTCTACTCTGTTTCTGTTGCTTGAAGGTCTTTTTTGGGTAAAGCAGAGGATTTCTAAAATTTTATCTTGCATTGTTATATTTAGTTAAGGGGAAGAAGTGGGGCTTGTGGCTCTTTTGATATACTTTAATGCCTTGATTAAAATGTGGCTTCCCTCATAGCTCAGTTGTTAAAAATCTACCTGCAATGCAGGAGACCCGGGTTCAGTTCCTGGGTTGGGAAGATCCCCTGGAGAGGAAATGGCAACCCATTCCAGTATTCTTGCCTGGAGAGTCCCATGGACTGAGGAGCCTGGCGGGCTATAGTCCATGGGCTCGCCAAGAGTCGGCCATGACTCAGCGACTAAACCACCACCAGTGCTTTGATGACTTATTTCAGAAGTCTCTTCATTTTCCCTGTCCTAACTCCTTTCCATCACGTTTATGGAGTAAAGATTAATCAAGTAGATTTAGTAAAGAAATTGTTTTTTCACATCAAAAATAATTCTCTCATATCATTGTGGGTTTGTTGCCAGCACAAGTTCATGTACCCATCTCATTGAGGCCAGAGGAACCAAAATGTCAGTGTTTGGAGCAGAGAAAGGCTTATTGCAGAGCCAAGCAAGAAGAATAACTGGCTTAAAAACCCTCTGCTCCCTGATGGTTCTGGGAGAGGTTCTTCTAGGCACAGTATGTGTGTGTGGGGGGGTGTGTGTGTGACTTTCTTCTGATTGGCTGGTGGTGAGGTGACCAGCTGGCCTTCCAACAGTCTAATGGTCAGCTTAGATTTGCATCCCGCACGTGGAGGGGGTGCTTTTGTTCCCAAAGAGAAGCTCAGATAGTGTTCTGTGTATTGCATCCCTTAAGGAAGAGCCAGGACCCTGCCCCAAGGCTGTACTGCAATTGTTCCGAGTGCTCTTCCTAGTTTCTGCATCCCCTCTGCTCCCTCATTAGCAACTATTAGACCCTGCCCTTTGGAACTCTGGGAATGCTGAGGAGGCTGAATAAAATAGGCTGGTATTTCCCACAAACAAGAAACCTGGGGCCACGAAAAGACTTTAGTGCCTCTGAGTACCCTTTAGAGTCCTGTAAGATTTTAGGCTTGGTCCATATTCTGGAATAAGCTTTAATATTTTTTGGCTTAAAAATACTTTTTAAACCTATTTTGACTACTTTGAAACACATGTTTACCGGGAGACCTGGGTTCAATCCCTGGGTTGGGAAGATGCCCTGGAGAAGGAAATGGCAGCCCCCTCCAGTATTCTTGCCTGGAGAATCCCATGGACAGAGGAGCCTGGCAGGTTACAGTCCACGGGTTCCCAAAGAGTCGGACACGACTGAGCGACTTCACTTTCACTTTCTTTCACTTTCTAGCCTCTTTACATTTATACCAAAATTATGGCTTTGGTGGGACTACTTTAAATTTTATTGTATAGTTTTTGTGAAGGTGTACTTGGATGCAATCTCAAAAATGACAGAATGGTCTCTATTCGTCTCCAAGGCAAACCATTCAATATCACAGTTATCCAAGTCTATGCCCCAACCAGTAACACTGAAGAAGCTGAAGTTGAACGGTTTTATGAAGACCTACAAGATCTTTTAGAACTAACACCCCAAAAAGATGTCCTTTTCATTATAGGGGACTGGAATGTTAAAGTAGGAAGTCAAGAAACACCTGAAGTAACAGGCACATTTGGCCTTGGAATGAGGAATGAAGCAGGGCAAAGACTAATAGAGTTTTGCCAAGAAAATGCACTGGTCATAGCAAACACCCTCTTCCAACAACACAAGAGAGGACTCTACACATGGACATCACCAGATGGTCAACACCGAAATCAGATTGATTATATTTGAACTAACTCAGGTTCCCTGTGATTTTCCCCAATATGCATAGTTCATTAGATGTCTCTTGGTGCTATAACAGAGTATCACACACTTAGCAGTTTAAAAAAACAAATTCATTCTCTTACAGTTCTGGAAATCAGAAATTGAAAAGGGGCATTTTGTGGGTAAAATCAAGGTGTTGGCAAGGCTAGTTTCGCTCCAAGGCTCCAGGGAAGATTCTGTTTCTTACATTTTCCAGCTTTTAGAGCCCCTCCCCCCGCCCCCCCCCCCATTTCCTTGGCCGATGGTGCCTTCTTCAATCTCAAGAATAAGTACTGTAGCATTTTGAATCCCTCTGTGACATTGACCCTTCTTCTGTTTCCTCTTTCACTGTTAAGTGTAACAGAGGAGAGCAGACCCGGCTCCATGTTGGATCTACTCCTTTAGCTCTGATCCTTGCGCCCTGTGGGTGTGCTGAGTCACGTTGGCTCTGCACCTTTTGCCTGTTCTTGTTGTTGTTCAGTTGCTAAGACATGTTGACTCTTTGTGACCCCATGTACTGCCAGGCTTCCCTGTCCTTCACTGTCTCCTGGAGTTTGCTCCAACTCATGTCCATTGAGTCAATGATTCCCTCCAACCATCTCATCCTCTGTCATCCCCTTCTCCTCCTGCCCTCAAACTTTCCCAGCATCAGGGTCTTTTCCAATGAGTTAGCTCTTCACATCAGGTGACCAAAGTATTGGAGCTTCAGCCTCAGCATCAGTCCTTCCAATGAATATTCAGGATTGATTTTCCTTAGGTTTGATCTCCTTGTAGTCCAAGGGACTCTCAAGGGTCTTCTTCAGCACCACAGTTCAAAGCATCAGTTCTTGGTACTCAGTCTTCTTTATGGTCCAACTCTCACATCCATACACGACAACTGGAAAAACCTTGGCTTTGACTATACAGACCTTTGTTGGCAAAGTGATGTCTCTGCTTTTTAATACCTTTTGCCTAGAGCCTGATATATACAGGAGAGCCCAGTGCATATTTGTGGATGACGTGGCAAAAATAAATACATTAGAAGCGATTTTCAAAGCTAGCAAACACTGCTCACATTTTGCCTTCATGTTTTCCATCTTAAGATGAGAATGGTAAGCAAACCACTTTGCTACTGGAAGTTCAAATAATCTGCCAGTGTTATGATTCTGAAGCATTACTGAGCTTAAATCTTTGTGTTTATTTATGTGATGGGGAATCCTCTCACAGCCCATTCAAAATCCCATGTACAAAAGAGCCTGGAAATGAACAGTTTGACTCTAGTAAGACATTCTCACAGAATGAAATAAGACTCAGTTTTTAAGAAGGCATATTAATACACTGTTTTACTTCCATATGCAAATCCCCCTAGGAAAGTGAAGAGAGGGCGTGTCCTCCTGATCAATGAGACAAGCTGATAGGCCAGGAGGGATAAGAGGTTTAAATCCAGGGAAAAACTAAGAGCCACTGTTTCAATATCAACCCAATTTCCCCACATCCTGGCTACCAGGTCCCTTCCCTCTCCACCTGATATTTACATGTATGGTTGATGTTATGTGAGGAGTTCATTACATGCACCTCATGTCAGACTGTCTAGGGCAGAAACCATTAAAAATGAGCTCCTTTGTTTTAAAATTTGACACTCAGAAAGCTGATTTCCAAGTACAAGTAAATAATGGTGTTTTTATGACCAGGGAGAATTTGTTTTCCTCTTGCCATCTTGTTCGACAAAATCTCTGTTCACTAATGTCTATTTTTCTGAATTTAACCCCAGTCTCTCAATTGCAAAACATTCCGGTGGCAAATCAAAAAACCACAGCATGGTTTGCAGAACAAGAAAGAAAGATTCATGCTATTGTCAGAAAATAACAAGTTAGGGACTTCCCTGGCAGTCCAGTGGTTAAGACTCCATGCTTCCAATGCAGGGGGAAAGAGTTCGAACCCTCGTTGGGCCCTAGCTGGGGAACTATTAGTAAGATCCCACATGCTGTGTGGCATGGCCCAAAAGCAATTGACCTGTTAGTGTTCTGTGCTAAATTAGGTGCCACTGGACCCTGGGTTCTTAACTGTCTACAGCAACAAAACTCTTGTCTTTCCCAGAGCCCCTCCCCACTTTTAGATATATTAACCAGTCAGTTTTTGTTGCAATTATTAGAGATTCAGCTCAATTTCCTTCTCCAAGACATTGTTTTTTTTCTTGTCCAATCTCCTTTTCATAGATATCACCCTTTCTTTTTTTAATCCCTGCTCTATCCTGGGCACTTGTTTCTCCTAGAAACACATAACACTTTCTAGCTAACTTTTATTTACAGATCTGTCTAACAAACCCATTAAATTCTAATCAGTGAGGTAATGAACCCCTTGCAAATTAAGTTGGTTAGTAAGGCAATGATTTGGAGGAGCTAACAGGATGAATGGGAGTTTGTCTGAGATGAATTCTTCTCGTGTTCTGGAACTTGCCCCCAAACAAGCTATCGAAACATAAACAGGAGGAAATGCACAAATGCACAGAGAACTGAAGGATGGTTTGAAAGCCACTGATGAATTTTCATCTCTCTGTGCAGTATATAAAAATGTCACCTAAAAGTATGGTGAGAGAGACATCCTTGTCAAGATAAAGCCTTTCAGCACAGTTAAGACCAGGGGGAGCATATTAAAATGTCACCACTAGTAAAGATGGAGCTTGTCAGTTCTGAAAAAAAAAAAAAAAGTTTCCACTAATGCCATAGGAAATGCTACATTTAATCTCCATTCTAGTCTATATTTTAAAATAAATATATTTTTTAAGATAGGCTTTGGTTTATAGGAAAATTGTGCAGAAAATACAGCAAGGTTCCATATACTTTTTCTCCCCTACATATCTTCTGCTAATACATTTTATTTATTCCTTGCATCACGTGGGCTCTGTCACTGTGGTGCATGGATTCTCTAGTTGCGGCACACAGGTTTAGTTGCTTTGTGGCCTGTGGGATCTTAGTTACCTGACCAGGTATTGAACCCTCATCCCCTGCATTAGGAGGCTGATTCTTAACCACTGGGCCACCAGGGAAGTCCTTTCCTCTACTCTTCATGTGATGCATTTCTCACAATGGATGGACTCACATCAATGCATCTTTGTTCACTGTAGTCCATAGTTTACATTTGGGTTCACTGTTTGCGTTGTATATTTCTGTGGTTTCGACAAGTGCACAATACCCTGTATCCACCATTATAGTGTCAAGCATATAGGCTGCACTGCCCACAGATTCCTCTTGCCCTCCTGTCTATCATCCTCCCCTCAACTCCTGGCCACCACTGATCTACTTATTGTCTCCATTGCTTTGTTTTCCCCAGAATGACATAGAGTGGGACTCATACCGTATGCAGCCTTTCAGATTAGGTTCTTTCATATACTCTACATAACAACCTAAGGTCCCTCTATGTCTCACCGTATCTCTGTAACACATTTCTTTTTAAATCCCTATTCCAGTCAATGGGCTTTTCCCTCAGTTTTATTGAGAAATAGTTGACATATGTCACTGTATAAGTTTAAGGCATATGATGTGATGACTTGACTTACATATACTGTGAAATGATTGGGTTTCCCTTGTGGTTTAGCTGGTAAGGAATCCTCCTGCAGTGCCGGAGCCTTGGGTTCATTCCCTGGGTTGGGAAGATGCCCTGGAGAGGAGAAAAGCTACCCACTGCAGTATTCTGGCCCAGAGAATTCCACAAACTGTATAGTGCATGAGGTTGCAATTATTGCAATATTTTTTAATGAAAAATGTATTTTTATGTAATAAATACATGATTATTGAAATAGTGTGTGTGTGTGTGTGTGTGTGTGTGTGTGAAGTCGTTCAGTTGTGTCTGACTCTTTGCGACCCATGTAGGCTCCTTGGTCCATGGGATTCTCCAGGCAAGAATACTGGAGTGGGTGCCGTTTCCTTCTCCAGGGGATCTTCCCGACTCAGGGATCGAACCCAGGTCTCCTGCATCAGAGGAAGACGTATTTTTTTTAATGAAAATGATGTTATCTTGTCATCTATTTGTTGGGGAGCACTCTTCCATGAATCTCTGACAGGTCACAATGGATTATTGGCATTCAATAAGAGTTGAAACCAACATTTATGTATGTATGTGTATGGATATTTATTTATTGAAACCAACATCTTAAATGAAGTAGAATAGAACAGAACAAAATAGAGTAGAACAGAAAGAAGAAAATATTGAAGATCATTGCATTTGACAAAGAAATTATAGATTTGTAAAATTTGATTTGTGTTGTACACATGTGTGTGTGGGCATGGGCAGTGAGACATGAAATATATTTCTCACTACAGTTATCAGTGTATCTGTGGAGAGCTGGCCCCAGGAATCCACTCTGTAGATAACAAACACCATGGATGCTGGAGTCCACATATAAAATAGCACAGTGTTTGCACATAACCTGTCCACATTCTCCCTATGTCATCTTCAGGTTACTTATAACACCTGAAAGGGAAAGTGAAAATGTTAGCCACTAAGTCATGTCCAACTCTTTGCGACCTCATGGACTCTAGTCCACCAGGCTCCTCTGTCCATAGAATTCTCCAGGCAAGAACACTGGAGAGGGTTTCCATTCCCTTCTCCAGGGGATCTTCCTGACCCAGGGATCGATCCCGGGGATATCCCACAATGCAAGCAGATTCTTTACCCTCTGAGCCACCAGGGAAGCCCTTATAATACCTGATACAATGTAAATGGAATGGCAACCTCAAGTTTTGCTTTTGGAACTTGCTGGGTTTTTTTCCTCAGATCTTTTTGATCTGCGGTCGGTTGAATCCACAGATTCGGAAGCTGCAGATGTGAATATGGAGGGATGACTGTATGTATTTTTCACTAAGACGTATGTAGTGAAAAATCAGATCACTGGGACTTCCCTAGCAGTGCAGTGTGAGGATTCTGTGCTTCCACTGCAGGAGTCCTGAGTTCCATCCTTGGTCAGGGTACTAGGATCCCACATGCTGCAATGTGGCAAGAAAAAAAAAAAAGGAAAGAAGTAATAAAAAGTAGCAATATAAATAATAGTAATAAATAGTCATAAAAGTACTAAATAAACAAAATAATCTTGAACTCATCAGAAAAAACTCTAAAACAATCAGATTACTAAGTTTTGGTGGACTCTATTATACAGTACAGTAAAGTAGAAGAGGTGATGATATTATGACTTCTATAATTTTCTTATATAGTAGCCATTTATCTACATGGCCATTAAAAAAAACTTTTTTATGGGATAGTGAGAAAATACTTATAATTGTTAAATATGTCACATGTAAATACATTTATTATGGGTAGTCCTGATGTAAAGGATGTGTAACACACCGTTTACAATGAATAATAGAAATAGGATGTTATTTATTGTAAATTCCATAGAGCTAATTGATATCCAGACGATGTGTGGTTGATTTTTGTGATCTTGTGTCTCAGTAGATAGAGCACGGTTGCAGTTCAATCATGATTTGACTGATGGCACCTCCTCTCGCTCTGTTCTTCCCATTAAGCTTGTTGTCACTGTATCTGATATGTAATCCACTTGAAATGATTTTTCATCCTCACTAGATCTAGACTCATTAGCTTGAAACCTCTTTCAGCTTCAGCACTGCTCATTACAATAGTGTTAACTATCTCTTTCACAGGGGATTGGAACATTGCTTGGTTTTAAATTCTTTGATAATGGTTATATTTACAATAAGCTCACAAAATGCTTGGCAATCAGCTCTTGCAAGGCGGTGTGATCTGGCTCTCAGCACTCACTCTTACCAACCTTTTCAGTTGCCTTTATTTTGAAGTATGGGAAGGCTTAGGCGCAAAAATGGCTGTGAGTTTTTTTTTATTACCTCCATTAATTTGTGAAGGAGCTTGCATAATCCTCTTTGTTTACATATAAATCATCCCTGTTTCCTGCCTGGCTTTGCATTGTCTGGATAAGAGAGAGTTAGATACTGCACACTAATTATTCATTAATAAGCACAGATTAGTTGGTGCCCAGAAAATGCTTTTTCTATTGGATTCATTGAAAGTATCACTGGGTGATTGGAGAACTCAGCAAATGACTTTGAACAAGCACTTCTCACAGTGAATGGTGATTACTGAAAAGCAAATCATGCAATAAATTCCATCACTGACACTGTGATTGGAAAAGTGGCTAACCTGAGAAGTTCCCACTTCAGATTTTAGAAATAGAAAACTGCAATTTCCTGAAGCCAAATTGTCCCAGGTCCAATCCCAGACTTGTTACTTACTTACTTACTTGCTAGACTTCAGGCAAATTACTATCTGTTTTAGTTTTCTCATCTGTATAATGGATATAGTAGGAATAATTCCCAAGTATTTATAACAGTGACATGAAGTAACCAATATATGTGTAAGTGCCAGCTGTAATTTTCACTGTGTTACTGAGTTCAAGCTCTGAACTTGTTTCATATTTTCTCTTGAAAACATCTGCCAGTTAACCCAGAGCACAAAATGCCTCATCCTGATCTTCGCCCTGAATTCTTTTCAGAGTGTGTTGTAGGTTCATGACTGCAGTGGCGAATGATTTGATTCTTGTCCAGCTGAATGAAGGCCAGAACTCTTACACTCTCCTCTCTTTTGGTCTTAATTTCAAACAAGGCTTGGGAGGCATTTCAGGACCCATTTGTCCTATGGTGCTAGAAATGCTCATTTCCAGGTCAGATGAGGATTTTGTGGGTGGGCCACTCAATGTGCCATTATTACTGGACTCTGTGTGTGCTTAGCTGTGCTCAGCTCTTTGTGACCCTATGGACTTTAGTCATCAGATTTCTTCTGTCCATGGAATTTCCCAGGCAACAATATTAGAGCAGGTTGACATTTTCTCCTCCAGGGGATCTTCCCAATCCAGGGTTTGAACCCATGTCTCCTGCACTGGCAGGCAGACTCTTAACTGCTGAGCAATGGGGGAAGAGACATTACTGGACTAGGCCTCTGTTAACAGTAAGCAAATGCTTCCAGACCATCTATCTTCCTGGTCTTTTATGATATTGGAAACTGTTGCCTCCTATTGCTTCTTCCTACTGTAATTGTACAACTGTAAATTGTATTTACAGTTACAGTATTACAGTCATTGATCTCATAGAACTGTATTATTGGTCAATCATTTCATGTTGCAAAGTCATTATTATTTTTATCAGAGGCTCAGTGAAACATTTGGTAATACTAGAAGCAATAATCTCATAAAATAGGCAGAATACAAGTAATATAGCTGGTTACATTAATAAGGTCGTAAGTAAGTATAGGTGTGGCCCGGTATGTTCCCAGGTCATAGGACCAGTCTGTTCTGCACCAATCTTTATTTTAAGGGAAATGATATATTGGCATTGTTTATAAATCTCACCAAAGTACAAGGTGAGTGATGGGTCATTATGAACCTTTACAGGATTGAGAAAGGAATCTTATCCTCTAGTCAGAAGCATGGCTGATACCAGAAGGAGGAAAATTGACCTTTATTGGTGGGCAGGTATTTCTGCCATTAGGAAGGTCTGGTTCATGCAGAGTCAAGTGTGCACTGGAGGAGAGGGAGGAGGCCAAATTAGGCAAAGAGAACTTTTTGTTTAATTTCTTTGTCTTGCCTCTGATGAATTTTATTTTCATCAAAACGAAACAGTGAACTGCCTACATGACTGACTGATGAAAATTGACACTCAGCTCAAAGATTATTCTTTTAAAATGTTTTATTATTTTTATTGAAGTATAATTGAGTTACAATGCTGGTAATTGCTGTTATACAACAAAGTGATTAGGTTATACATGTGAAGTGAAGTCGCTCAGTTGTGTGCGACTCTTTGCTACCCCATGGACTGCAGCCTACCAGGCTCCTCCGTCCATGGGATTCTCCAGGCAAGAATACTAGAGTGAGTTGCCTTTTCCTTCTCCAGGGGATCTTCCCGACTCAGGGATCAAACCCAGGTCTCCCACACTGCAGGCAGATGCTTTAACCTCTGAGCCACCACATTATTTTTTAAATATACTTTTCCATAATGGTTCCTTATAGGATTGTTTTTAATTGGAGGATAATTGCTTTACAATTTGTGTTAGTTTCCATTGTACAACACGAGTCAGCTGTAAGTGTACATTTATCACCACCCGCTGGAGCCTCCCTCTTCTTACCATTCCATGCCTCTAGGAGTCCACAGAGCACCAAAGTCACCTCCTGTGCTACACAGCAGCTTTCCACTAGCTACTTATTTTATTTCAAAGACTATTCTTTCACCTGTGTCTTGTAGTTTGCCATCTTTTGACTGAGATGCACACATGTGTATTTTAATGACCATAACATAGAACTATGTGGATCAAAGGTAGGATAAACAGGTATACTTTCACGTGGGTATACATTTCATCTGCTATCCTACTGGGGTTTTATACCACCGACCATTGATTCTTATGATGTTTACATCATATACTCTTTAAAAACAGGCTACATAAAATCAGCCCCAATGTCGTAGAAAGTTTCCAAGTGGCACAATTAGACTTGCCAATTTCAGACAGTTTCATTCAATATCAGAATTTTGTAACACATGACAGCCCTTATGGCCCTTGATTGCCTGTCTTCTCATTTTAAAATAGGGATAAAGCATCTGTCTCTCAGGATTCTCTTCACAATTTAATGAAATAATTCCACGTTTGTGTGTACACATACATGTAAGCATTCAACACATTTTATTCACTTGTTGACATTATTTCCATTATTCTTAAAATTAGGGGGAGTAGGGTGCCAGCTGCTGCTTGGCAACTGCTACTTAGATTGATCACCTTTGAAACACTTTTAAAAACAAGTTGGATAAAAAAGAACAAGATTGAGTCATTTTTGAGATGTGGATAGACCTTGAGTCTGTCATACAGAGTGAGGTAAGTCAGAAAGAGAAAAACAAATATATATTAATGGATATATGTGGAATCTAGAAAAGTGGTATAGACGAACTTATTTGCAGGGCAGGAATAGAGATACAGATGAAGAGAAGGGACAAGTGGGCACAGGGGAGGGAGGGGAGGTGGGTGAACTGGGAGACTGGGACTGATGCATATACACTACCGTGTGGAAAGTAGACAGCTGGTGGGAAGCTGCTGAATGGCACCGGGAGCTCAGCTCCAGGCTCTG